>VDFB02358372.1:0-44362 GCA_007258455.2 Sequoia sempervirens | reverse complement strand
TATATGCTCCATTTGTTTGCACAACTCAACAACTTGCCTTAATGCTTGGAACTACCCCTAAATTCTCTCAACTATTGTCTCTTAACTGTTCACAGAAGCCCAAATTTCTCAACTTCTTCATAAATGATCCTTCACTTAGATCCTTCTTAGCTCCAAAAATTATGGAGCAGCAAAGTTCCGGAGCATCGAATTGGTGAAGTTTTCTCTCAAACCATAAACTAGGTTTTCGTGAAATTTAATGGGTTTTTTTGTCTTCTTGTCTCCAATTTTTTTTCCAAAAATCTCAAGAACCTAGATCATAATTTTCAAGATATGATGAAATATTTACTAGTCCAACTGAAAATCTCTTACTTTCCTCATCATGCTCAATTTTGATAAACTTCATAATTAAGCAAAATACTTGCTTTTATTTTGCTAATAGACGAGACATTTTTTGGTCTCATTATCTTCCCCACACCTAAAATGTTGTAGGTCCTCCTACAACTTATAGTGAGCTTTGAGAGCTAATTTTATCACTTTTATTACAATTGCTTTGGAGATTTTTTGAGAGGTACACTGGAGATGTTTCTAAAGATATTTTGAGTTACTCTGAAGCTATCTAGAGCTTGTTGTATTTTCTTCATGGTTGGTTTCCACTTTAGAGAAGAATACATAGCATGTTTAAATCACTTATTTATAGAAAAGAAACCTACTCTATCCTACTCTACTTATTGATGTAGAGATAAGTTACACAAAACCATTAAGTGACTGTGGAAAATAACACCCTTTTCTTAAAGGATGGATCCATGCATTCAAATTTTTGAAAGAATAGGAAAACCATGAGAAGAAGATGGCTAAATATTTGAACTCTAATGCTCCTCCTTCCTTTGAAATGATATCCTTCTCCATAATTTTTTATTCTAGTAGATGCATGGGCTGATTGGAAAGATCTTGTAATCCTTCCTCACATTCCGTTGCATGCATGATCTGATGCAACTCTTTGTCCTTCAAATATCTGATTGGGAAACCCTCCTTGGACTTTGAAGGTGTCCAAATAATAATCTTTTGTTTTTTAGGGCTTGAAGTCATGGTCCTCTAGTTGAGGATATTGCATAAGAGCCGTCACCTTTGCATGTAAGAACCTCTTCCTTTGGATCTATTGTTTTGGGGGTTTCTAAAATAATAAACCTAAAAAGTTTTCCAAACTAATTTTTCTTTTGACCCACTGTCACCAGATCAATAGCAACTCCCTAATCACACCTTTCCTCAGTAACAGTGCCAAAAATGATGAGTGTCACTGCATTCCTCATCATTAATTATAAATGTCAATCCAAGGCGGTGTCCATGGCAATATGCAAGAGGGAGAAGAAATCATTTGCATGACATATTTTTTCTACAAACAAAATTGAAAAGCAATGCATGAAAGAAATTGCTAGAATCAAGTCTAATCTAAGAGCTTGTAAATAAAATGCTTGAATCAAATCTATCCTAAGAAACTTGTAAAAGGAAATACTGGAAATGTAACTTAGAGTTGAAAATGAAATGACTACTAAGAAATGAAACTACAAAACAACTATTGCTGCTAAAAATTGAACTCTATTATTTTATTGAACTCTTCCCCATTTGATTCCTCAATTACAATGAATTTATAGAATTATTATCTTCAACTAATCTGAAAGACGAGTCTTAATTGCTATGCAACAACTTGCTAGAACATAGGAACATGTGTTTAGGGAAAAAGATAAATCTCTCCATCTTGCTGAGTCAATCTTATTTGGTCGTCCAAAACAAATATGCCTATTTTGCAGCCCCTAAACAAGCCTCGAAAAAATATTTGACTGCTAAAAAATTGAAACCTTTCCCTTGTGTATCATTAAAGCTCATAAAACAACTCTTAGATGCTTGCAAAAAGGTTCAAACTGCCCAAAATTGTCTCCTAGAAATGTTCCATTTGTTTGCACAACTCAACAACCTACCTTAATGCTTGGAATTTCAGCCTAGATTCTCTCAACTATTGTCTCTTAACTGTTCATAGAAGCCCAAATTTCTCAACCTCTTCATAAATGATCTTTCATTTAGATCCTTCTTAGCTCCGAAAATTCTGGAGCAACAAAGTTCCGGAGTATCGAACTGGTGAAGCATGAAAGAAAAGTTTGGGAGCATCGGACTTGTGAAGTTTTCTCTCAAACCATGAACTAAATTTTCGTGAAATTTAATGGGTTTTTTTGCCTTCTTGTCTCTGAATTTTGTCCAAAAATTTCAAGAACCCAGATCGTAATTTTCAAGATATAATGAAATTTTTACTACTCCAATGGAAAATATCTTACTTTCCTCATCATGCTCAATTTTGATAAACTTCATAATTAAGCAAAATACATGTTTTTATTTAGCTAATAGATGAGACATTTTTTTGTCTCATCACATTGGATCCTCAACCCTCATATATTTTTTTCCTCCCCATTCTTTCTATCTCTACTCTCCCTCCATCTCACTCCATCCATCCATCCCTCTCTACCCTAATCCCTCAACTCTAAACCCTAAACACTCCACCTAAACCCCAAACCCTAAACCCTAAACTTAGCCCTTAAACCTCTAAACTCCTTAAACTGACTCTACCTCTACCCTTAACCCAATACCCTACCCTCAACTTCAACCTTCTTAAGCCCCTAAACCTGTAAACTTCTAATTCTAATTCCTCAACCCTCAACCCTAAATTCAACCCTTAAACCCTCAACCTCTACCTCAACCTCAACCTCAACTCCTCAACCCTCAACCCCAAAACCCCAATCCCTAAACCTCTATACCCTCTACCCTATACATTGGATCCTCAACCCTATACGTCCCTTGGTGTGACTTCAAGGGCCTAAAAATTCAACTATATCCCTTTTGTACATTTTATGGCATAATACACCTCATTTCTGCATTCAATCATCTACAAATTTATCCATGTTTAAGATTTTTGAGTAAAGGATAAAAAATTATTTTTAAAGGATAATATGAAGATAATAGTATGATCTTAAATTTGAGAATTAATAGCATTTGAATTAAATGGCATTTTTATCTTCTTTTCAATTAAAAATTGTAATATTTAATTTGTAAAATATTATAAAATAAATAAATAATAATAAAATTTATATGTTGAATATTCATCATTATTTAGAATTTATTTTTCACAATAATAATATGAATGGTTTGGAAGAAATGAAAGAGGTTGATCTATTTTAATTAAAAAAAATCTTGGGGTGCAAGGAATCTAATGTAATATCACAATCACATAATTTTTTTAAATTATAATAATTCAAATCATAATTTAATGATTAAATTATATATTTAATTCATATTCATTTTAGTTTTATTTAAATAAATATTTTTCTATATATATTTTAAAATTAAAATTAATAATTGTTAAAGATATTTTTCATATTTTTATTTTATATAAAATAACATCAATAGTTTTTAATTATTAATTGAACATACAAATTAATAAATTTAATAGATAATAGTCATTTTTTATTATAAAATATATGTATTTTGTTTTCTAAATTTGTTTGAATATTAAAAGATTCAATGATTAAACATATACACTATATGTGATTGTGTGGGAGTTTTTTCACATCAATATTTTTGCCGCCATGATGAGTTAGGGTTTTGTCTATTGAGCTCGATCCTCCACCATTTTTCGCTATTTCTGGGTGATTTTCCTAAGAAATCTCATAGGAGAAAATAAGATAAGTCCTCCTTGGGCATCGACCTTCATTTTTGATGCATTCTTAGGCTTTTAAGCCGTGTTTATGATTGTATTTTCTTATTTTTTTATTGTTCGCACTTTTTGATACTTCTTCATCACCTTTGGCCGCCATTGGAGAGCTTGGCTTGAGTTTTTTGAAAGCCATACCCACGGGTTTTTGGAGCACACTTTCTAAACAACAAACTGGGTAATTTCTTCGTCTTGAGTCTTGCATTTCCCTCTTAAATATTTGCAAGAAGAAGCTCGATTCGAGCTCATTTGAATGCAAAATGATGCAAATTCATGTTTCTTTGTATTTCAAATGCAAGCTTATGTGTGTTAGGTTTATGATCCTTTCATTTATGAGGCCCCTCTTGCATTTTTGGCCGCAACTCCATACTTGGTTCTCCTCATTTGGGTTATTTGGTGGTCTTATTTTTGCATTATTCATTCTCATATTCTAAAATGTACATAACAAACAAATTAGGCTCATATTTAGGGAATGAATCATGTAATATTAGTAATTAATGCAACTCACAATGTTCATAATCAATCCAAATATAGGTTTTCCTACCCAAGTCCCCATAATCAAAATGATAAGCATCATATTCAATGAGAAAATGGAAGATACAATGTAGTTTGGAGTACCATCAACTGGAAGTATAAGATCACCTCTTTGTCGTATCATATCCAATTCTCTCTCACCTTCAAAAGGTCATAATTTGTAATGGATCATCCCTTGCACATTAAATACCTCTTTATGTTAAAATGCAAAATCTCTCTCCCAAGCAAACGAGAATTCTAGACAACTCACTTTAGAATGTGGATCAGTAGGATGAAATCTAAATGAATTGACCAAAGCAAAGTATGATATACAGTGAATTCCCATGGAGTAACATGTCTATGCTCATTTCACAAAAATTAGTCAATGCTCTGAAGAAACGTCATGTAGATCATGCAATATCTTCTCTATTTGAGTTCATGGTTGATGTTGGACTAATGTATCATCACATACAACAACCATAGGGTCTTCTTCCACCTGTATTACTAGACCTATGTTGTCAATATCACCTCATAACATTGTATCCCCTTGATTTTCACTATTTAGATAATCTTGAGACTCCTTTAAAACAATCTTACAAGCCTGATATGACTGATCATGGTGATGTATTGGAATGGTACAATCAAGAGTTTGATCATTTACCTTCATAAAATTATAGTTTAACTCTTTCATATCAATTGGAATAACTTCCTTCTTCACTATCCATGATTTTTCATTACTTGTTGGGTTGATATTTTCTTATTTTTCCATCAAATTAGACTAATCTAGCTATTGTTGACCCCTGATTTCAAGCTCAAAATCAATAGCAGACTGAAACAAAAAAAAATTCCACTTTTGTGTTAGCAAAATGATACCTAAAACTCAACATATGGAAATAGTCTTCTTGCTTATCTTCATTCTCAATTTGACTATTTAGCTTGCCTAATTCATCATCCATCTTGTCATCATCCTAACTATTCAAAATGTGATCATTCATACTTTTCTTTTTGTTATTCAAGGACTGATAATTAGATCTTAGCCAATCAGGAATAACATATCCTTTATCTAACTTATAAGGGTTCAAAGATTGAGAATTAGATCTTAACCAATCATCTAGTGAATCATACATGCATTCTCTATCAACATCGCTCTCATCTTCATATGTATTTTGAAAAATGACTTGAGTAACTTAATTCATGTATAGATTACTTTGCTAACCATGATTGATGGAGAATGGTGGATTTGTAACACATGCAATCTTATCTCCTTGAGTTGGTTCAGCTGATCCATTGTTGTAGAAATGTATTCATTTGTGTCACACTTGCTTTTTTTCCCCTTCTTTGATCCTATATTTGAGCTTTACTTATATACATAGATCTTACTCCAGGCTTTTATACCTCTAGGATTGGAAGCAATCCTTTTATATACCAATCCAACCTTGTGAGAAAGGTCGAACATTTGATCTTACCATGTCACTCTCCAAGATGTGCACTACAAAATTGAGGTGAACCAAAATCAAATAGTGTTAGTGGAGGATACTTTGCTTTTATCTTCCTATCCAATTATTTATAAAAAAATTGATATGTATAATTGAAAATTCTCATCATGATATGATTGCTGAGACAATCTCTTGAAGAAAGGAGGAATCCTAAGACTATGAACCTCATGTAGATCTATTGGAATTGAATCTCCTTAAAAACATGTAATGTTTGTGGCTGGGTTGTTACAAACACAATTTTGCTTTTGTATTTTAGGAAAAATACAAAATTACAACTCTGAACCTTATATAATTAAGACGAAATAGCACCTTCTTGATAAGTCTTATAAGAATAAACATCTTTTCACTAATTTGACAAGTCAAAAGGAACATGTGGCACGTTCTTGAAGGAGAGGGATACATTTCTGAACTAGTTTGCTAGGAACATATGTGAGTAAGGATTGAAACTAGACATATCTTCTATGTTCAACAACAATCTATTCTTTGTTCTTTTTTGCATTGTATTGCTAAATTCAAGGATCACAAAAGAATTCAAAACCTTTGATGATTGACATGTAGGTTCTTTACTGGTTTGGAAATCTTCACAATGCATTTTCCTCCTATTCACTTCACATTGTCCAACTTCGATGTTTCATTTGCAAGAAAAGAAATTTATAATTAATAATCTTTTGGATGTTTCATGTATTCCAATGTTAGCATGAAAAATCTAATATTTAACATGATTCAACATTCAAAATTAGAGTCATTAGGCCAGGAACCCATTAAGTTCGGTGATTTGTGCAAATATATGGTTACATCCCCCATTTACATCAAGATTCCATGGATTCAACTCATTGTTCAACCATGGGATTTGATTTTGGCAAATTCCAAATGAGAGTATGCAGGTATTTGAATTTTCTCATAAGATTATATCAAATTTATTAAACGATTTTTAAATTTTATTTGTGCATAGTTAAATTGAATTAGTATATGTTTCAGGACAAGGCCTCCAAGGTTAGGCTTGAAAAACTTCGTGCCACGCATCACAGTGGCCAGAAAGGTTTACAGGCCTTGATCTGTACATTTGTAAGTATATTTAATATGTTAAATGATATTTTTTTATTTCCTAGGAAAAAGTAAATTATTGCATAATAATTGGTTTAACTAGTCCATGTGCCATGTTTTGACATGAGGAGAAATATGGCCGACATCCAACGAAAGGAGTTGAGTAGTCATATGGAGGTTAGAAACAAGGTGATCATCAAGAAGGTAGTCTCAAGCTTGTAAATAATTTATTTAACCACATATTATCCAAGTGCCATATTGATGAACAAGATAAAATGAACACTCTATCAAACTTGCAAATGACTTCAATCATTCATCCTTTACTTTCTAAATTCACTTATCTATTTGATTACGTGGATTGGGGTTTAATTTGAATATGAAACCAATGAACTCTCTATCAAACTTGCAAATGACTTCAATCATTCATCCTTTACTTTCTAAATTCACCATTCACCCATTCGTGTGAGTTATCTTATAGAGCTTCAATTAGCGTGATTGGGATTTAGTTTGAATATGAAGCCAAATGGACTTCATATATAGGGGGAGGGAAAAAATAAAGGCATAATTCGATGTGGTGGTTCGAAGTTGAATACAAATCAATTGCTTTTAAGACAACTTTTCTTTTCGTTCAACTACAAAGCTATATGGCAATCCTACGATTAAACACAGATTAATACTAATAGTATTTCTCCTAATGACTCAAAAATTGAATCTCATTCCACTCCAATAAAGAGGGAGATGACAGAGTTCTTTTGTGATTGTCGTACGACTTTTAATAAGCCATAGCCAGGTTCTCGGCTTAAGTTGTCACTTTGATGCATATTCAAGCTTGCAGTTGCACTGCAGAAATAATATTTAGTCCATTTCATTGTTGCATGTCATGCAGGTAGGATATTGTTACTTTAACTCTCGACAGGATTTCCAACACCACCTTCATTTGGAGTTTGAACTTGAATGATTTCCCGTGAGAATGTTTTTTGGGCAGTTTTTTTTTTTAATTGCTGTGTTTTTTATCCCTATGTACCATTTTTGTTTTCTAACCATGGCCTTTGCTTAATGTGCTATGGAGGAATGATGTTATAGTGGGAATTTCATTATATAAGTTGAGATAGTGGATTATTTGTTTATATTGTGGAATTTGGCTTTACACCTATCAATTGCAGCTCTAGGAAAATTCACAGTCAACAATTCACCGTCAATAAATTCACCTCCAACAATTCATCGTCGACAATTCATCGCCATGACAAATTCATCCCATGGAAAATTCACCACCAACCATTCATATCATATTGTTGACGATGAATTTTTGACAAAATGAATTTGTCATGACGATAAATTGTTGGCGATGAATTGTTGGAGGTGAATTTGTTGACAATGAATTTTCCTGAAGTTGCCAATTGCATACGCTTGAAAGTTTGTAAGGGCTTATCAAAAATTTCATTTTGTGTATATCCTACAATCAATGCATTCCATGAGATGCAATCTCTTCGAGGCATTGCATCAAACAGAACATGCCCTATCTATGGTTCCACATTTTGCATACATGTCTACCAGGGCAGTTGCAACTATCACATTTGACAAAAATCCCCCTTCTTCCATTACGCTTTGATGGATGTTCATAACCTGTTCCAAAGCCCCTATTTTGGCCGCGGTAGGGAGAGAGGTTGTCGAGTTTGCTTTATACTTGCCAATTGCATTTGGTTGAAAGTTTCTAATGACTTTTCAACTCATCCATTTTCTACAATCATTGCAGACCATCAGACCACATTTCTTTTAGGTATTCTGTCAAAAAATTTGTGTGCCTTGTCTATGCTTCCCATTTTTCTTACATGTCTACAATGATAGTTGTAAGTATAACATAAAAAAAAATTCTCTATCCTTTATGTTTTGATGGATGCCCATACCCTCTTCCAAAGCTACCATTTTGGCATAGGCAGGGAGGACACTAAAAAGGTTGTAGAATTTGGCTTGACGCTGCCAATTGCATTTGCTTGAACCTCTGTTAAGGCATTCTATAGTCACTTTGCACTTAATATTTGAGCTTTAAATTTGTTTAATTTAATTTTATAAGTTGAGACACTGAATTGCTTCGCTTCACATGTTATGGAATGATGTTGTAGGGGCATTTCAAGAATGTTGTCTGATGCTCAAATGAATGATACCTGTCCCTGCTCTGTCTTCTTATCAACTTTTCCAATGTGAAATGTATTATATTAAAACAAACACAAATTAGTAAAAGACGTTGTTTAATGAAGCACTGTGTGTACTATCTGGAAGAAAACAAAAATTAGAGAATTGAAGGATTAGAAATTATGTGTGCAGATTGTACATGAATCGAATTTTCAAGATTTCTTGTTCACAAAAACAGAAACTTTGCCTAAAAGAAATCTCACTAAACAGATAGATTAGAAGGAGAATAGATTAAAACTACAATCTATTAGATTTATAATCTATCTGTTAAGTCACTATTTGGCAAGATGAATTTAGAGGATGGAGGGATTCCAAAGAGCTCTTATGATCTATCACTTCATAATCAATTCCCACGTATCCCAAATTTGCAATTGAAAATTGTTTTAAGCTTAAAACAACAAAAAATAATGCCTGCAGTTAATTTGATTGTAGGAATAGATATAATTATTTATATATTTTATGTTTTCGGTGATTATGAAATGCAATTGAGGATTGGTTCTTTCTTTTTTGTTTGCAGTCTAAGGTTTCTACTGTCACTTTCGCTGTGCTGGCTGCTGGGGCAGTTGTGTTAACATTGAATGTCCTATTTCGGGTATGGCATTTTTTTCGCAATGTCAAATTCCATGTTTGTATACTTAAAAATTTGTAATTTTTCCTTGTTTCCAATATTCTAGGTGTCTTATTGTATTAAGAGAATGTTAAATTCTTCTGATGGTTTATATTAATACATGGAGGGTTATATCTGCAAAAGTTCTCAGTATACAGTACTACGAAATACAAGTTTTGATGCTACTACACTGCTATTGTGTTTTGATTTAATGAGTTGGTTTATCTTCATCAACGCCCAAATTTATTGGAGACTGACTATTAAATGGTGTAGCAAATTCAACTTGGATATGGATTCTAGTATTATTAAATTTGTATATCACGATGGCACACACATCTTTGTTAACTAAATAATTTGCATCTAACCTTTTAATTATGTGCTAAATTGTTATTCTCTTCTGAAATTGAATTTGTTGATTATGTGCTAAATTGTTATTCTCTTCTGAAATTGAATTTGTTTATCAACTGAATTAAAATGGATAGTTTGTTACATAACATCAAAGTAAAGAGTTGCTTAGTTCTTTTAATTCATTGAGTTCTCCTCATTGATTCAATTGTGGTATTATTCAATATTCAAAATGTGGCATTTTCATAGATCCCATTATTTGCAGGGTTGTACTATAGGCTTGATGCAACTTTGTTTTCACAGTCCATGCCTTTGGAGTTCTACAAACTGTTAATCTACAGATATGTAGGGCACAATACCCACATTATGTTGTTCAACATTGTTTTGGAGTTTATGTTTGTCTATGAGAAATTTTGGTTGACTTGCCATTAGTAAGTAGCTATGGTTTAATTCAATGGATGCCAATTTGAGCTTGGTTTCATCACTAAGTAATTTTTTGAGCATCTTCTCTCTCCCTATTGGGATTTGCTTGAATGATGTGGAAAATCACCATGTTTTATCATGTTTCCAATTAAGCTTTTTAGCATCTTATCAGTATTTTACTAACGTTTATTAGAATTGTTGCATGTTTTACATCATTGGAATGACATATTAGCTGTAACTTTTTTGAAATTTTATTATGGTATGTGCACTTTGATATGATGATGAAAACGATAATAATTTTCCCTAGGTCGCCTCAAAATGTCAAGCAATAGAGGGAAGGGAGCAAAAGGAGCATACTCTAGCTACAATGAGGTAATTCATTGTCAATTTATAGATTTGTAAATGTTTCTATTGTTTCTTTGATTTTTAGTTTTTAGTTTATTTCTAAATTTAAAAGAAGAAATTTAATGTAATAAACCGATAACTTACAAGGTAGTAAAAGGTAGTCATAAGCACTCTAAAAAAGTATGTATATTACAAATGTACAACTAAAATGTAGTGGTACATCTAGAAACAATAGCATGAGGAAGCCAAAAATGAGCTCGAAGATCCGAATCGAACATGATCCTAACTAAATAGGGAGATGAACCTAAGGTCCTAAAGTGGATAAACCATATCCCTATCATAAAACATAATTTTTTTATAATATAAACATTACACAAACCATGTCAAAGGAAGCCCATTTTCCACCAAAAATAAAGTTGTTGGAGAACATTGTAGCCAAAAGTTGGCCTTCATATGTATCTAATGCAAAGAAAACCAAGGATGGAAAACCTCATAAACACAAATAATGAACCAATACAAGATCTAAAGACCACAAGATAATGGCATAGACTACATAGGCAATCATGGGAGTGAAAAGAAATCTAGACACTCATCTAGCATCCACAATCGACGATCCTTCAAAAGTGGGGAGGAAGCAGGTCCCCCTCTATGCCATAGAATAGTAAATTTAGGATATATAGTTCAAGAAACAAACAATACAAGTTCCAATGTAGTTGCTCTCGGGGGGATGCAATATCATCCACAAATCATCATGTCTATGCGTAAATATAGCATCCAAAGGACAGTTAACTCTTCTAGCTGGTTGTACTGGTTAAAGGAAGATGCATTGTATGTGAGAGTTCTCTAAGACCCTAAAAATATTGATGTCTCAAGATGATTACTTCTGAAGGTAAAATACCAAGCATCTCTAGTTAGGGTAACAAACAAATATAATGAGAGCATTGGAAAGTTGTAAAATGAATTCTTTGATACGACAAAGGAAACCTTAACTTTGGAATTCTATATTGGAGATTTGTAGATTGCATGCTATTCAAATATTGAATCCAATTGGGATGGATCCATCGATACTAGGGAGTCTACAACAAGATATATTTTTACTCTTGGTTCAAAAGTAATTTCTTGGCGGAGCAAGCTACACCATATAGTTGGTTGTCTTATCTTCCACTAAGGTAGAATATAAGGTAGCCATGAATACAAGATGTGAGGCAATGTGGCTGCAGAGTATATTAGTCAATCTTCAACCTGACCAAACCACAAACTCATCTTTCTATGACAATCTCACCCATTTGGACAGTCTTATTATGAATTTCATATGTATATAATGTTGCACATTGGCCTTTGTTTGTACTGCTGGTCAATCGATCTTTTTCATTCATAGCAAACAAAATAAAAGTGTTTCTTAATCAGATTCTCAAATTCATCGCATTTAAAATCTGTTGGTTTTCTCATAGCCAATGAATGAATATAACTTTTAATGCATGACTAGCCAGGTTCAAACTTGCAAAAGTGATTTGTTGTTTTTCATTCATTTGATGCAAATTGAAATATGCCTCAATTTGAGGTAACTAATGGTCAAATTTCTTAGCATTCACATCACCATGGTCAAATTTGCTGAAAGTCTCTTTTTGGGGCTTTATGTATTACATGCTTTCATAATTATCAGATCCTCAAATAGCTATAAGATTTCATAAGCTCAGCCAGCCAAACATAAAATGTTCTTTTTGTATCTTTAAACTAATGGATAAGAACACCATGTTGCTTACCCTTGAAATCCTTTGAGGGTTTTCCCACCTATCAGTAGTCTCGTTGGAGTTAGTTCTTAATGGTTCCTTTGACTGAAGAAGAATAGGTTGGAAACATCATGAATTTTGCTTTCTTTTAATTTATGCATTTCTCTCAATGGTAAGGAACTCCTGCTATGTTGTATAATTAAGAAATATTTGGACATGGATTTTGATATCTTGATTGCCTAAAGTATGTATGAATTCACATAATTTCCATAAGCAATTTGAGCAAATAGAAATAGATAAGATACTTTTAACGAGGATTTCACAGGCATCCTTTTCAAGTGCGAATGCTTGTTCTTATTCTTTCTTATTATTTGTTCAAAATCTATATTGTAGGCCTCTAATCCAAAATTCTCTTTTAAGTGGCAACATGGTTTTCTTTCTTGAATATTTTGATGTTTTCTACAGTTTTGTAAATTGCTTAAATGTACATGGTACTTTCGACTTTACCTCAATAATATATTTAATATTTTCTATATTATCTTGCAGCTGCATCTTGTTCTTGGCTTGATATCTCAAATTATCAAGGTACATTTACAGGAGCTTTCATATTTACTTTAGCTGGTAGGAGCAATGATTTGGTATGGTGTAATTGATTTGTATTATATGTATAATCATGTCAAGAAATTCATGTTGCATTCACAAGACTTTTCGGTTTATTTTCTCGTCATATGGAGTTTTATAGTTGTTTTCAGTCTTAGCATAAGGAGGATAACATTGGTTGCTTCTCACCTATCTAAAATATTTTAGTATGACAAGATTCTAAAGTGTTGATGATTGTTCAAATTCAAATTCAATTGCTAGCAGACCTAAATTTTAAGAAAACGCCTGAACTTGTTGAGTTGATTGATGATAGTAAGGTCTGGAAGAAGAAATTTATTCCTCTACACTTTATCAGTCTTTTTTAATCTTATGCTATTATTTATGAATTCCAATCTTAGTTGGATGCTGATAACATGTTTTTCTGAATCAAATTTATAGGATGTGGAGGAGCTCATGAATCTACCACCTGACAAGGTTTTGCTGAAATGGATGAATTTCCATCTTCAAAAGGCAGGTGACAAGAGAAATATTACAAATTTCTCTTTAGATGTAAAGGTAAATGAAAATTTAAACTTTAAATTTGTGTATTTTGGGTAGCCTGATTTCTTTTCTCATGCATGGATTGGATTTGGTTACAGTAAAACACAATTTATGATTCTCCAAGTTTGTTGAAGGATCCTTAACCTCTTTTGTTTATGCATGAAGATTGCTTGGAATTTCTGTGTTTTGCCAAATTGTCTTTCAGAAAATCACAGCTTGGCACCATGCAAATGATTTCCTCAACTGTTTAGTGTTTTGAAGACCTGAAAAATCTTTACATTGCATTATGTTGTGTAAGGGGACATGTTTGTGAGTTTGATGTTGTCATTTGAAAATTATTTGAGATTTTAATGATGCATCTAGAAACATTTGTTCGTTTCTAAAGGTGTTTTGTCTACTTAATTTCTATATCCCACTCTGGATATACTTTCTGTGGGCAAATGGATTTATGTGCATGAATTAAACTATTTTTGCAACATCTTTAGCGCATGAGTAAAAGTTTTACTGTTCTCTAGAAATTTGGCATTTATAGCTATCTGAACTTATGGATACTTGTATGATGATTTACTTGTTTTTGAAAGAGCCTATTCATGTTATTTTATAAGTATAATGTCAGTGAATTTACCAATGCTAAAACAAATTTAACCAGCATGTTTAGCTCTTCTCTCTGAAGATTATTTCCTTCATTTTATTTATTTTTTGATTGATGCAGGACGGAGAAGCTTATGCTGTTTTGTTAAATGTTCTAGCACCAGAATATTGCATCGTTACTACCCTGGATACTAAGGACCCAATGGAAAGGGCAAAGATAATTCTATCCCAGGCAGAAAAAATGAGTTGTAAACGATATTTGTCTCCAAAAGATATTGTGGAAGGGTCTCCAAATCTTAATCTTGCATTTGTTGCTCACTTTTTCATGAAAGGTAAGAGTGAATCATAATGTAATGCTAGTTCTTTTAATGTCATTGCATACTTTTCTATCAGTTTCAAGGAAGTATTTTTTAATTTTTTGATAGCGTATACTACTAACTTGTTTGTATTTAGAACATGAGGGGTGTATTTAAGCTGGAGAAAAACATAAATTGAAGATGGTTCCTTTAACCTCTTTGAATTTAACATAAACATAAATACTTTGACTTAAAATATGTGATCACTATTTAGAAAAATCCAAATTATCAATGACGCCACTAGATATCTAAAGACACTATTTCTTCAATAACTTGGTAATAATAGAACAATCTTCCTGTAGTTTTATCTTCATACCAACCTTTTATTGAGGTGAGGACTTGGAGTATGATAGCAGTTCTTTTTTATCTCTTTTGAACAGTGACTACTTCTCTTTCTTTCTAGTTCAATTCGATGGGAAGAGAGAATTCAGAGTTATAAATTGTTTCATTTATGGTCATCGAGGCTCTGCCAACCTTCCCTTAGGAAGAGGACATAGCAAACTAAACCAACAAAAGATGGTAGGGTGATGAAGGCCAAAGATATTCCCTATTTATGGTTTGAATCCAAAGGTTGGTGGTGAGTCTGACCTTAGCTTCAAAAAGCTATCGTACAGTCTTAAGTGCCTAACACCTCACACCGTATTCTTGAAAACCATCGTGCAGTCTTAGTGCACCAGATCTATCTTAGGAGGAACCCCAAGGATATGGTGCATGAATGGTTAACCTCAATGACAAGATGGCATGGTGGGCCAAAACTTGAGGTTTTCCATCCTTTGCTTTTATCGTCCACAACTGTTTTATCCATTTGTTTAGTTGCCAAAGCCAAATCATGAAATTATAATTTGGTGCTTTAAAGGATGATCTAAGATGTAGTGGAAATGCTTAATAAACTAAATTTCTTATCATATTCATTTTTCTTATGCTATCATATGCTACAAAATAAACTTGATCAAAGTAATGGATTCATCTTACACTACCAAGATTTGATCTTATTGTATGACTGGCTTTGGGATTTTCCTGGTTACAAGTTAGCACTTCTTGCTTATTTCATGATTCAAATTATATATTATTGAGTACCTTAAGAGTACTAATACAACAAGCTTCCTTTATTCATATCTTTATGTGGTTCTTAGAGTTTCCTTGCTATCATTGAGCAACATGTTGACATGGTTAAACATTTCAATTGTCTTTGCTTATGATCTAAGTTATATGATAGAAAGGAAACTCCTTTTCTATTATCTTTTTTTCTCATATTAGCTCTCCTGTCATCGACACATGGTGAAAGGATCTCATAGAAAGCGAATGCACCTATTTGTGGGCTAAATCTACCTACTTGAAACCTTTTATAGAGGATCACAACCAATCAAGTAATCATGATACAAACTGCAGTGGCACATATTTTGAATGCAAGCATTCATTACAGAGTATATTACGTAAAACAAGTCATAGTTGGCCTTTGCATGTACATGGTTTTTTTGGTATCTCAATCAATTAAGAGTTTATTGAAAGAGATATATATGACAGAGTCTTTTTGTACAACTTGTACACTCTAGAGATAGTAGATGCTTTACTCTTAATGATTCTGGTTAGTATCTCTAGCTTCCTAAAATTCTTAACAACTCATAATGTATGCCTAGATTCACTTTCTAGTTGAAGGATCTACACTAACATGTTCTCATTTTGTTTTTTTCTACATTAAAGTGTTGGATTTTTGGGCCACTCAACTATTGTTCCTAGGTGTAGAAAATTAGTAGAAATATCTTAAATTTAGTAAACTATATTTAGCTTTCCTAAATTTAGGACACCATATTTGGTGTTATCTTTCCTAAATTTAGATGTTATATATATATATTTTTTCTCTGTTTTATTCAAGGCATGGGAGCATTTATATTTCCTATTTTTAGAGAGCTTCTAAGTGATGGAAAACACTATAAGGATCCAACTTTAATTAGTGCTTTAGTTCTATTTTATGGACCCAAGTGAATAGGTCTATTTAATGATCATGGACATTCACTTTTGTCAACATAGAAAAATTCAAAATAGAAGAATATTTCAAACAAGTAATGTATTATGATCTCAATTTTTATTCATTTTTTTATTTTGTACTTTTAGCAGATTTTTTTGGGAGGTTAATGTACTAAGAAAACAATAGTATTAATTAAAGTTTTAGTTTGTAGTTAGGACCTAGGGTTATTTTGAATACAAATTTAGCTTATCATGGTTTGAATTTTAACATAGCATCAGAGCACTGTTACTAAGATCTTATGCACTCATGAATGGAATATATTGCTACATTTGAGGAGTTATAGGAAAATTTTAATGCCTTACTTTAGTGATTGAAGCATCTTGGAAGTGTGAAAGGTTGTAGGATGTGATGCCTTGGTTTCTCGTGGAGTACAACCCACTTGAAGTCTTTGAAAACAATATCCATATCAAATTCCTTTTTCCAAAGTCCTACTCTCTCAAGGTTAACAATCTCAATCTCACTAATAGTGATTACTAAGAAAGGTAATTCCACCAACTCTACCAAACAGTTTACCGTGGGAATAATAAAAGCAGATTCTTTGAAAGGAACCCCATGAAAAAAAATCTCTCTAAATGGTATATCAAAATCTAGTTCAAAATCTTTTAGATGAAGTTGCTCCCATAGCTCTATTAATCACTTGAAAAATCCTTGAAACTCTGCATTGATTTTATTTTTCTTGTCCCTCTCTTGTTGTTCTTCCTCAATTTCATTAGGATCATACATTGACCTTCTTGCCCCTCCTAAAGTCTGGACCACATCCATTACCTCCACATAAAACTGGACATCCTTGGTCTTATTGGTTCACACCATGATATGGTTATGCAAATGAAAATGAAGCAAAGTAATCATCTCCTTCTCTGCTAGTTGGAAGAATGCATGCTTAATGTTTTGATACATGATATCAACTCTCTCTTCTACTCTCATGGTTGAATACCTCAATCCATTATGGTGGGCCTCCAGAGTTCCAGTCATCTTTCTTCCTCTTCCACCAAATGTTGGCATATTTTACTAATGTTTATTAGAATTGTTGCATGTTTTACATCATTGGAATGACATATTAGCTATACATTTTTTGAAATTTTATTATGGTACATGTGCACTTTGATATGATGTAATATGATTATGGTTTCATTTCATATGTTGTAATATTAGATATATAACAAAAAAATAAATTATTGCATGAAATAAATAATAAATTTTCATTTTAAATGTTTTTTTTTGCAGAACATGGGTCTTCCAGAAGATCAAGATGATCCTCATGATATAGATCCAGAATATGTTGGTTCTGGTATAGATCACATGGCAAAGGATGATGATGACGTAGATACAAAAGACATCGAGGCTGATGACGACGACGACGATGATGATGATGGTGATGATGGTGATGATGATGGTGATGATGATGATGAGGCAATTGCTGGTAGTAGCCAGTGACATTCATGATCATATAGACTACATCATGGATCATTGCTGATATATCGTTATGATGCCTCTTTTCATGGTTACTATCATATGTATCATTTTTGCAGCCTGCAGTACCATATTATTGAATTGTATCACTTTGACATGTATCATTTTGACTTATATCATTTGGACATGTATCATCTTGACTCGTATCATTTTGAGTTACATAATTTATCATTTTTACTTATATCATTTGTACATGTATCATTTTGACTTTTGCCGACTATTAGACATGTATCACTTTGACATGTTATTGATCTACTGGCATATTTGGCTTTCACTTGTTTTAGTTATATATGATGATGATCTAGTATTGACTTGTCAATTTATATATATTGAAAGTGGTCGATGATCTTTGGATGGATATTTATTACGTATGATGATTTTAATTTACTGCTCAAGATGGATGTTGTCAAATTCAATTAAATTATAGATATTTGAATCACTTGTTTTAATTATAGATGATGATCATGTTATAATAATTATCTTATTATTTAATCATATGAGTTAAATAATTAAATTACTTACTCTATAATCATATGAGTTATAAATAAGAGGCATGATATATTTAACTAATTAAATTGAAATAATACATATTAAATTAATAAATGGAAGCAAAACAAGAAGCATTTTTAGAAGCAAAAAAGGAAGCAACAATGGAAACCAAACTAGAAGCAAACCAGAAGAAATCTTGGAAGCAAAACTTGGCGTTATCTAGGAAGAAAAAATAAAAGCAATTCAGGTAGCAAACAAAGAAGTAATAAATGGAAGCAATTTTAGAAGAAACAAAAGATGTAATAATAAAAGCCATATTATAAGCAAAACAAGACACAAAAATGGAAGCAAAGCTAGATGCAACAAGCGACGTTATATTGGAAGCAAAATTGGAAGTAAAACCGGAAGCAAAATTGGAAGCAAAACTGGAAGCAAAATTGGAAGCAAAACCAGAAGCAAACCTAGAAGCAAAACCAAAAGAAAACTTGGAAGCAACACAAGAAGCAAAACTAGAAGCAAAATCGGAAGCCAAACTGGAAGCAACAAAATTCGGCGCTAAATCCAACGCCGAAGTGAAATGTAGTTTGGTGCTGAGTTTTGCGCTGGTAGAAGTGTCCAATTCATGAAATCAAATGCACTAAAATTTGACACTATTTTAGGCGCTAATTGCCTATTTTGTTGTAGTGAGAGTCTTATCTACAAAATTTGAACAATGAGATCAGTTTATCAAGTAATGAGTAGTACTCACAATCTCTACCCAAAAGCATTGATCCAATTGTATACCACTCATCATGATTTTGACTCTTTCCATTAAGGATTCTTCATCCTCTCTACAATCACATTCTCTCGAGGTGTATAAGGGTTAGTCTTTTACCGAATAATTCCTACATGTCTATAGAAATAATCAAATTCCTTGGAGCAATCACCATAATTATATATCAACCCCTTTATTTTATTATTTGATTGTTTCTCTACAAGTGCCTTAAAATTCTTAGATTTGGATAATTTTTTATTTATAATGCAAAAATAAACCCAAGTGTATCTAGATTAATCATCAACGGATGTAGTGTAATGATAATATTTACCCACCAATATTCATTGGAGGAAACATATATGAGTGAATAAATTATAATAATCTCTTTTCTTTATTACTTATAACAAGAAATAAAAATATATCATGTTCATCAAATGCATCAAATAGATAAAAATGTTGTTAGAGTAAATAGGAAATTTTTCAATAATGTTTTACTAATAAAGGTTCAAATACCTTTTTCACTAATGTGGCTCAAATATTGGTGCCACAACATGCATTCATAGTTATAGGTGTTATTTACATTGACACACTTACAAAATATAGAGGCATCGAGCCTAAATAAAGTCCCAATAGTCAACCCCTTACTATCACCAAGTTTACTTAGACCAATATACAACCAAAAATTATCAAGTAATGTATACATTTCATAATCATTCAACTTGGATATAGAAGGAGGATTTATTGCAAGTCCTAGAATGTGAAAAATATTATTTAGAATTTTCACTCTCCCATCACTAAAACATAACTATACCTTTCTCTTACCAACATTTTTATGCAGACTATTGAAACTAAGGAAAAATCCTCCTCCATCACAGTCTCTATAAGATGAGAATAACTTCCTAAGGGGAGTCATATGGTAGGAGCAACTTGAATAAAAAAAAATTATTCATCACTAGCAACAGTACCAAAAATGAATAAATCATCATTATCGCCTGTAGAGAAGGGGGATTCGCTACTCACGAGTTCTCTTTGTTCAAAGAGCCTCACAAGGCGAACTGCCCTAAAATACCTCAAGGAACAATGCAAGAGTTCTAGAATTAGAAAGAGAAACTCACATAATTTTTTTGGACAAACTAAGAAGCTCTCAGCCAAAGGACGTCAGCGCGGGATACAGATGCCAGCGCGGTGCGCTAGTGTCCAAGAGGCACACTGACGTCTTCGTAGAGAACAAAAATGAGTTTATCACAAAAAATAGCTAAATGAATACTAATAGTTTGATTGCTAAGAACTTACAAAATGCGATAAAGTAACATAATGTAATAGAATTGAAATAAAGTGAAATAGATGATAAAGAGAATAAGAGATAGAAAGGAAATGCTTACAACCATGCAAGTGATGAGGCCTCCAACAAATGAATGTCTTCAAAACCTACATGCATAAGATTTGGAGAAAGTGTTGGGTCTGTATAGGGGTTTGCCTCAGTCAAACCCTATTTCGGTGTTCCCACCTCCACGGACAACTAGATAGATAGAGAGAAAAAATATGCAATGAGTGATAAAAGAAAACCCTACTCGAGGAGGAGAACTCGTATCACAAATGTAGGTGATAAAAGCAATCCCCGCTCGAGGAGGAGAACTCGTATCATAGAATAGAGATGCAATAGATAAGGGATGTGTGAAATCCTAGGATGCTCGCAAACACAAGATAAGGGAGGTAGAGCTACAAGAGCCAAATGAGCTGCAAAGAGGGAGAGCAAGATAGCTGCAAGAGCCAAGAGTTTTGCAAAGGGTGTTGTGAGAGCTTTAGAGAATGTTGTTATAGCAAGCAATGGAGCTATACAAGCAAGAGCAAGGTGGTAGAATGTTTGAGAGAGGAGCCAAGAAGGAGAAGAAGCTAGAGAAAAGCTAGAGGTGAAGCTAGAATCCAAATGGATGGAAAAGATAACATTTAAAGAGGGAAAAGAAACTTCCCAGGTGGTTACAAAGTTTCTCAAGCCATTACCACCAACAAAAGTAGATGACAAGTGGAAAACATGCATAGAAACAGTCATTTGAATATTAAAACATTGTAGGATGCTAGCATGGTGTGTGAATGTCCACGTGGCGTGTAGATGTCCATGCGACGCGCTAGTGTCCAAACACATCACACTACAAAATGACACGAACTAGAAAAATACTCGGTTCGATGCAAAGTTGATGCGTGAAGGGTAGCTGCTGAAAAAGGGTTCAGAGCATCCTGAGAAGGGAAAAAGACTGATGTAGGGGCTAAAATGAGCCTACACAAATGCTAGGGGAGTGGACACTAAAGTAGATGCAAGAATGTATGTGAAATTTCAAGGGGTGCAATTTTACAACATTACATCGCCATAATTGGAGGATTTCTTAATAGAGAAATCGTCATACATGTTCTCTTCCTATTTGCATTCCTTATTTACGTGTCCTCACTTTTTATAACTCTAGTGCTTCACTCTACTTTTTGAAGGTTTTGTATTGTCCTTTGGATTTAGATATATCTTTTAATTTATTTTGTTCCCCCTTTAGACCTACCCTTTCCCTTGGGTCTTCCCTAAACATGTAATACATCTTTTGAGCTCTTTTCTATGGTTTTTATCATCATTTTCTTTGAAATCAAGTTAGCAACAAGGGTTTTCATCCTAAAATCTAAAACATAATCACTCAAATCAAATATTTTTATTTTCTTAACATGCAAGTAAAGAATAAAGGAACAATATACACTTATCCTCCACATCTATAAATATTAAAAAACTAAGTTGACAATCAAATTAAAAGGGATTCAAATGCTTAACAATAGAATATTCCTCTTTCATTTTTTATAAGTAAATATTTATTTTTAAATATAACTTATTAATAAATTTTTAAAATAAATATCACACATCCTCTTCCATGGGATATATGTGGTGGTCTCTAAGAAATTCAACAAAAAAATATCTACAAGACATAAAAGTTATTCCTCGTGCCTTCTTCTCCAACTTTACACAATATCCATCAAAAATTCATTAGTTTTTTTCCCCTGTAATTTTTCATTGACCCCTTTATTCCAATAAATCCTCCATCTCCAACTTCCACAACTTTTACCTAGAGCCATTAATTGAGTTCTCCAAACAAAAGGTAGAAGCCATTGTTATAACCACTCACATATAGAATTATGTGCTTTTGGTTTACACTATGTATGTTTTTAATTTGACGTTTTAGATCACACCCATTGATCCATCATTAGGAAGAGGAGAAAGATAGATAAGAATGCAGAGTTAGACTTAAAAATGAGAAGAGAGACAACTCTGCATTCTTATCTATCTTTCTCCTCTTCCTGATGATGGATCAATGGGTGTGATCGGAAATGTCGAATTAAAAACATACACAGTGTAAACTAGAAGCACACAATTCTTACTGATGGACTGTGGAAAAATCATACCAACGAAAACTCACATATATGTAAAACCACTAATTCAAAATCTCCCACTACAACTAAAAAACCCTACAACACTTCTAAGAAAGGTATCCCCTTTTAAATAAAACCAAAGCTCTGATACCATATATTGAAAAATAGAGTAAACTACTATAAATGAAAACTTATGCACTCAAAAGAAAATTTAAAATCGGCAATTTTAAAGTATAATGTGACTAACCATAACATACATGTGAGGAAGTTTAAATTACCAAATTAGAAACCAAAAATCATATAAAATAAAATCCATAACATTAGATGTATATGGAGAAAATATTTTTGGAAAAAAACCACCATCAAGAGAGGACAAGTGTATATTAATCCAATAATAATGTTACATTAATACACCAAACTATATCCCTCCAATCTAATAGCATTTGATGAAGCACCATTAAACATCATACTCTAGTTAATGGTTATTTTGTCAAACTAGGTAATGTCTAAGGCTACATGCAATATAGGAATTCAAATACCCTATTCTAATGAATGGTTTTAAAAAAGGGAATGAATAATTTCTTATGCTAGAATGATATCTAACTAAGAAAGCATTTGGAATTTTAATCTAATAAAAAAAGAAATTTAATATATAGAAAATACTTTCAAAATTATAGTAGAAAAGAAAAAAGTCACTAGCTACTTGTCTATTTGAAATGAAATTTAAAAAATACTTAACCATTCTTCTACAATAAGGGATTTACTATCAAATTCATCTAATAAGTTGTGCATAATCAGATTTCTTAAAATTGTGGACTAATTTTTACTTCTACAAAACATAATGCTCAATCATAGCAACATAATGGCACATACAAAATACATACACAACATAAATAACTAACTTGTAGGTACAAACTTAATGATTCACCTTATTCATCTAGAACATAATTATTTAGACATAAACATAATCATTCAAAACAACAAAGAAAAGCTAAATTAGTTATAAATTGCATTCTAGTTCCTCAGTTGACTGATTAGCTCTCCAAAGGAACGAATTCTAAAACTCACAAGATCATTCATAATATATATATATATATATATATATATATATATAACATCAAAAAGATATATAATAATAAATATGATCTAATACCTAAAATTTAACATCATGGACATCATGTATGAATTTTTTTATTACATTAGCAGGGAAAGGGCCTTGATCCCAAAATTTTAGAATAAAGACAACTTAAAGCATAAGCTTAATAGAAAAAGACAAAAAGCAGGCACAGGCTTGCACAAGAACCCAACAAAACAACACTAATAGACCAAAAGATAGATAATATAATAGAAAGTAGCTCCAAAGAGCCAAAAATAACATTAACATATGAGGTTTGAATCTTCTAACATGGATTCAAGAGACTCCTCTCAAGCATATTTCTCTTGATTGTGCATCACCTCCTTTTTTTATCACCACTTGAGTGTTGTTGTCTTTACTCTACTTTTTTTTTTTCATTTTTGGATGGCTAGAAATGGTTCCCATCATAGCCTTCTTCATTATTCCTCCAATAATAAAATAATTTTTTTGAGGGAAATTTCCATCCTCATCATTTTATCATGGTAATTATTACTTTCTATCTTTTAATCCATCTCCCCCTTTTTAACATGAAGTTTAGTTAATTCAGTTCTGATAGTGCCTAGAGTGTCCAAGTTATTATCATAAACATCTTCCATATCAACAACTATTTCCTCACCCCTCTCTACTCGGAGAAGAAGTCCTATCAAAAACTCTTTCCTCACAACCTCTTTACCTAGAGAAATATCCTCTTCCTCACACATGTCTTTCTCCTCCTCTTCATCTTCCTCACCTTCTTCAATATTATCTTCTTTACTTTTCTCCTTTCTCTTGTCTTCCTTGTCTTTCCCTTCCTCCTCCTCCTCCTCCTCCTCCTCCTCCTCTCCAACTTTCCCATGTTCATCCTCATAGTCATCCAACTTATTCTCCTCTAAATCCTTTTGTGAGAAGTCCTCCCCAACACTTCCTCTTCTTGTCGAGGGAGAAACTCCTCATCCTTAGATTTGTCCTCCTCATTATCAAACACAATTTTCTTACCTTTAAATTATTTCAAGTTAAGATCAACAAAGGATTTTTCAAGCCTTGCTAATATTCTCACCCCGAAGTCTTCATAATGCACTCCTCAATCCCTTCATTATAATTGACCTCCCCTTTTACATCCAAAATATCAATAGTCCCCCTATCCCTATAAATTTTAGGGTTTTTTGAGAAATCTTTTCTCTTTCTTTGGTTCATGATTTGGTGTCATCTTGGATAGTATCATATGCTTTCTTCTTTTTAGGAGGGGTAATGAACAACCATTCCCAAGAGGGAGAAGGGTTTTTATCAGGAGAAGAATGTACATGCACAAAGGCCTTACCCTTTTGTTATAGACCTTCTTACTACCAACAATAGGACTACCTTTAATGTGTTTAAAAATAATAATTGGGTTTTTATTATTTTCAAGCAGTTTTATCTACACATTACTCTATCAGTTGGGTTAACCATAGGAGAAACAATAAGGCTATAATTATAAAGAGCCATAATTAAACTTTGGTGCAACGATGGGTAGGCCCCATCACCAATACACTTATTAAAGAGCAAAGCAAATAAAATGAAAGATTGATCATTTTTTTTGTGTTTATTATGAATAAGAATAGGAAAATGGTACCCATGAATTATTTTGTTCATCTTCCCTCAAAAGTAAAATATTTTATAACATGTAATCTTACTAGAGCCCACAAAAAATGAAGCTTCTCCCAACTATGATTGTTTTGAAATTTCTCTGATTTCTCTCCTTCCTTGAAGAAAGCATTAATGAACTTCTGGTACTCATCTTTACTTATTTTTTCAACTCTTATCCCATCACAAGTTAAGTAGTAGCTCTTGTAATCAAAATCATCTATAACTTTGAACTTCACTCCACCAGTGGTCACCTCACCTTGTATCCAAGAATTAATAAAATTGGATGTCAACTTATCATTATAACCCTTCATGGCCATGAAGAATGGTGTGCAACCCCCTTCTCAAATATTTTCCAAAGCTCAATATTTTGTCTCTAAGCCTCACAAGAAATAGGCTATGTGCGAAGCCTCGAGATTCCATATTATCCTTCTTACTATTACTTACACCAAACCAACAAAGAAATCCCCTTATAGCTTTGTAACTCTCACATTGACTCCAATTCTAAATTCTTGTAAAAATAGAGATCCAACTCTGACAGACCCTTTTATTAAATTGCCATCTTTTTTCACAGTTAATGACACCTTCACTTGTAATAATTCTCCAAATAATAGCACACAATAGTAGCCCATACTTCCATTACCATCATTATCTTGGAAACCTTTCACCCTCACACAAACATGCCAAATCTTACCTTTAAAAATCCTCCCAATTAAATGACCTTTCACACAAACTAACCTTAAAACCCACGTGAAGGAACTAATGACCATCATTACCCTTCTTTCCAATTGTTGGAAATATAATGAATTCTAAAAATTAAAATTCACAACACCAAATTTTTTATGTCCTTTCCATTTATAGTCCATATGAACCAAGTGAATATGATTATTAAATTTCACATCCCCCCATGTTAAGAAAAAGCCAAAAATAGTCCACATTAGCCAAATTATTGTAATTACAACTATTGAAATACACATCACCCAAGTTAATAAAAGAAAGCAAAGACATCAAACCCCTACGAGGAATCATTTAAATAAAATCTTTCTTTAGTCAAAACCTCCCTAATTTTAAGTAGGATATTTGAAAACGTCTAATATTGCCATTGAGAAAAATTCAAACCAATATTAGAAACAACATATGTTGCATCATTACCCTCTCTATGGGTATGGTTGATCTTCAAATGAGTAAATTTCCTCAACATAGACCTACACTCCTCTAACATATTTCTAACCTTCCAAGATGGAGAAAGGTTATTCCTTAGCAGATCAATCATAATTTTAGAGTCTCCTTCAATATCTACTTTATGGAACCCTAACCACTACAATATTTTAACCCCCCACCAAATAGTCTTAGCCTCAACTTCATTTTTTGGACTCCTTCCTATATTTTTAGCACATCCTCCAATCATCTAACCTTTTTCATCTCTTATCACTCCCCAGTCGCAACAACACCAAGATTACCTTTCAAACAACCATCAAAATTACGTATTACCCAACCCATTTCAAGGGACTTCCATTTGTCCATTATTTCTGAAAAATATTTTGGCCCAGTTGATCTTAGTAAGATCCTAATTAACTCCCTAGTTTTTCTTTATCCTTAATTCAATATAAGAAGGCATCCTTTCGGCATAACCAAAAGCTAACACATTGATATTCTCTTGTAGACTATTTATAATTCTTATGAATACTTCGTTGTTGTTTTTAGTTTGGTCTCTAAATATATCTTATTATGTCTTTCTTTCCATAAAACCCAAGTAAAAAAAGGGGGATCTGCTTCTATATCTCCAAAATCACAGGATGTGAAAAGGGAGAGCCATTATTAAATATTTTAATAATTTTTTTGGGGCCCTCAAGGAAGGTCCAATTAACCTTAAAGTTAATAAACACCTCCTCTCAAACCCCTCTGATAAAAGCATAGTGAAAGAACAGACATTCTATTATTTCTTCCTCCTTGTAGCACAAACTACGCCTATTAACAAACATAAATCCTCTCTTATTCAAATTATCAAAAGTAAGAATCTTATTATGAAGATTAGCCCACCAAAAGTAGTTTAATCTAGGGATCATCCTACTATTCCAAACCTGATTCCAATAAAAAAGAAACAACATTCTTAGCAGTAATAAGAGTGTAAGCCAAGCTAACAAACAACAAACCAAAGGGATTCAAAGACCAAATACATTCATCTTTCTTATCCAAATAATAAAATAGAAACTCACCAATATAATGAATTAATTACTTAATATCATCTTGTAGCTCTTGTTATTTGCCACCCCTCAAGATCCTTCCTCCCAAAATTTACCCATCAAAATCTTTCCAATCAATTTACCCATGTAGTTTATCTCCATATGTCTAATGAGAAGATCTCTTATTTGGGAGAAGCTTTGAACCAAGGACAATAGGGGGGCCTCTTCCTAAGGGTCATTCCAAAATTTTTTTTTTTTCCATCTTCCACCCTCCAAAAAAATTCCTACTTAATAACATTTTTCATTTTGAGTAAATTTTTCCAAATAATCGATCCCTGAGGTAGAGTAGAAGAGGATAAAAATAACATCTATTATCCAAGTATTTAGATTTGAGAACAAGAGCCCAATATTTATTACCTTCAAGGATATTCTAACCAATTTTGGCCATAAGAGCTTTGTTGAAAAATTGTAGTCTCCTAATACCAAAGGCTCCCTACTTCTTAGGTTTACAAACATTCTCCCATTTAACCAAAACAATTCTTGATTTTTCTTTAGTGCTTATCTAAGGAAATTTCTTTTGAAAATGTTCAATCCTTTCAGCCATAAAAGTTGGAAAATTAAATAGATACAAATAATAGATCAAAATATTTTGCAAAGAAGCTTTCAACAATTGATATTTATTAGCTTGACTTAACCTCCCTTTCCAACCAACCACTTTTTTTTGAACCCTTTCCATAATACTATTCCAAAAATTGTTAGAGAGTTTCTTAGTGGATAAAGGGAGCCCCAAATAGGTAGCAGGAAGGAAAACCATTTGACAACCAAGAATTCTCATGATTCTATCTTTAAGAAGATGCTCAATATTACAAAAATACAACATGCTTTTATTGTAGTTAATATATTGACTAGACACCTTAACATAACTATCCAAGAGAGTCTTCCAATGATTGGATTCCATAATAGAAACAACTCCAAACAAAGTGGTATCACCCAAAAATTATTGGTGAGAGGATGGGGGTAGATAGGAAGCAACTTTAAACTTAATTAACATTCTAGAATATACTTTCCCATTATTTATTATGAATTGGTAGTGGTTGGTGTAAACTTGTTGGATAAACTTGCTCCCCTTTCTTTTGTTGGGAAGTCATGCATTCTATAATATATTTATGAATATTCTCTTTAATCCCTTTCCATAAAAATATTTCACTATTTTCTTGTAAAACTTGCAATATCTTTGATGAAATGCTAAAGTTGTGTCATGTAAAGCCTTCAAAATCTTCTCCTTAACTTTTGGTTCATGTACTAAAAAAACTCTATTTTTGTAAATGACAAGTCTTTCCACTAGCATATACCTATCATCCTTCACAACCTCATCAATAATATTATAATTAATGTTTTTTAGCATACTCAGACATGATAAAGAATTTCTAATCAACAAAAATAGTGGAAATATTACATAGAATAGGTTTCCTACAAAGGGCATCAACCACAACATTTTTATTTCCTTTCATATACTCTATGTCAAAAATCAAATGCTTTTAACTTACTCATCCACTTATATTGGTGATTTTTCAAGTCTCTTTGACTTAAAATAAATAAATTGTTATGATTAGTTTTTATAACAAACCAACCAAAAACTAGATATTGTCTAAACTTTTCTAATGTGTGCATTAAAAACAATATTCCTTTGTCATAACTAAAGTATCCTCTTTCCATATAATTCAATTTTTTCTTTCAAATTCTATGGGATGCCCACTTTGAGTTAGAAAAAACCCAATACCTTCTCCTAAGGCATCACATCCTATAACAAATGGTAATGAAAAATCAAGAATTACAAGTAGAGAAAATGATCTCATTACCTCTTTAAGTTTTTCAAAAGTTACTTGAGAAGATTCAGTCCATTCAAAGGCTTCATTCTTTGTTAAATATATTAAAGCTATAGAAATTCGATAAAATCCTTTCACAGATATCCTATAATAGCTACTTAACCAAAATAATCCTCTCAAATGTGTTAATGTGGTAGGAGGTGGCCAATCTAAAATAACTTGGATCTTTTGTAGATATACTTGTACACCTTTAGAACTTATGATGTTTCCCATATATAAAATATTTTTTAATGACAAACCAAACTTGGAATCTTTTTCATAAAAATATTATTATTCCAAAATGCCCAAATTAGTATACAAGTGCTTCAAATGTTCTCATTTTTACTATAAATCATAATATCATTAATAAAAACTAACAAAATTTATCAAGTGATTGCTAAATACATAATTAATGTATGATTGAAAAGTATTTGGAGCATTTGTTAAGCCAAAGAGCATAACCAAAAATTCAAAATATTCAAAATGACATATGAATGTTATTTTGTGTACATCTTCATCTCTCACGTGAATCCGGTGATAGTTTGATCTCAAATCAATCTTTGAGAAGTACACCACTCCTTGCTATTCATCAATTATCTCATCTATCCTAGGTATATGGTAATTATTCTTAATGGTCTTCTTGTTCAATTCTCTATAATCAATACACATCTACATATTACCATCTTTCTTTTTGATAAGCTCCATTGAAGGTACAAATGGATAAGAACTAGGCCTCTATTCAATAGTTTGAAGTGGATTAAGTTATTTGATTTATTTGGTCTCAAAATTGTCCCTTTTTCCTCAAGGAATATTTATATTGGCTTATGTTTCAAATTTGAAATTATTTCATTGTGGCCACCATTGTGATTCTTATTTTCCTATATGATGTTTCATTGATTGAAAATTTTGAACTTATTACAATTTATTTATTTTGAGGGTTTTACCATAATTGTTATGGTTGATTCGTGTGTAGTATTGTGTGTGTTTGTCTTACTCCTAGGGGGAGTACACATTTATGAATCAACTGAGAGGAAATGTAGTGGGTTGCTTGAAAAATTGGTTATTACCTAGTAGTCATCCTAAGGTCATAAAGGACAAAGGAATTTAATGCCCTTTTAGAGAAAATATTAAATATTTAAAGAAATTCAAACATGACTATTCTTATTTCATGAGGGGATCCAAATTTTAAAAATATCACTAAACTTAGGTGCTTGTGTAACATAATGTGAGTCTAGGGTGTTCATAATAATCGGGAGGAAAGACACACTCTTAATAGAAGTCCATCGTGAATGGGCTTGAACTTGATCTTTCCTTAAAACCATTGGATTTAATCTCGACTAGGATTTGTCCTATGTTTTAATTAATGTTAAGGTTGATATAATATTTCCACCTCTTACAAATACTTTTAATTGCTTAACTAAACCCTGTGTAATAATGTTAGTGTGTCCTATCTCATTGATAAAGATTATGAAAGATGGTGTTTATGACCACCATTTAGGAGGTAGGGAATAAAGGGTTTCTAGATTGTTTAATGACTCCCTTAAAAAATATGTGTATAAATATATAGGTTCTCTAGGGTACTCAGAACTTCATATCTACATGCTTGCAACTAGATAATACTTCTAAATGACTAAGGTTGAACTTATGTATCTTATAAATAGCATAAGAAGTTATTCAAGGGACGAAAATGCTATTCGAAATAAGAAAAGTATTTTCTTAACCAATAAACATACTTATACTACTATTATAAGGAGTGTACACACTATTATCAACTTATGAGTAATAATCTTCCCTCGGGAGAGTCTAGATGATACTGATTTTATTCTTTGTACATAGGATGTACAACTATCATGTCTAGTGGTAAGGATGTAAAATATGTATGATGTTTAAACCCTTAAATAGTAGATTAGTAAATCTAGTGTGATGTCTAAACCCTTGAAATCAATAGTTTTGCACCTAATTTAGAATTGTCATTTCTTGGTTTTAGAAATGTTAGGAGATATTTTAGCAGGATGAACATGGAAATGGGCCAAGAAGACAAAGATCAAGGATATACCCATGATCACAGTTAAGAAGAGGCCACTTGTTGAAGAACCATGTATTTTGAACACTAAAACCCTAGTTATGACTATAAAATGATTGAAGCGAGAGAGGATTAAAAGCAAGAAAACACAAGGAAAAGATCTCATTGAACCTACACTTGCCCATGAAAGTGAAGAGGGCATGTTTTCCCTAGATAATGGGGTAGCAGTGGAAGAATTTTAATTTTGATAAAAGTTGTGGCAAGACTCTTTTTAGACTAAAATTGGTCCATGATATACACTATCTTCACTATTTTTTTCATGAATGCATGCTAATTTATCACATAAGATATTTTATATATGGATTTCCTTTACTTATACCTTCCATCTCAAAATGCTTATTTGCGAAAGGTAATTGATTACATTTAATGCTTATAATTATTACTAAAAGTGTTGAATGTACAAGATAGTTGTCTACTAATAATGTATATGTTATTTAGATTTAGTTCTTTCAACGAATTAATTTATAATGGTAGATGATAGATAAAGGGGATGACCTAGCAAAATAGGACATAGTGATAACCATGTTTGACTTTCCTTAAATATAGATTTGGATGAATGATCTTTAGCATAATCAATGTTTGGAAATTACTCATCATTGAATGGAGGAACCAATTGTACTTTCATTTTCCTATAAGATTAGTAAAGTAGTTCAAGGACTAAAATGCATAAACCTTATTAAACATGTGGGTCTCTTGCAAACACCCTAATAGTGGATTTAGTAGGTCTCACTTTAAGCAATGCCTTAGTAAAGTTTTGATGAATGGGATTATGGGTGTTGATAAGTTTTTACACCATTCATCCTTATTAACATATTTATTTCTAAGGTTGTGGCATAGATATTTACATACATGTTCTATTCTTATTACGAATTAATGTGATGTGGCATGATTGCAATTAGGTAGTGGGATAATTGGTAACAAATGGAAGCAAAACGATTCAATTTTGGTATAGTAGGTTATGGGGCATATGGATTGACCAAAAAATTCTCTTTTTTATATGGATGACTAGGAGAACACACCCATATATCAAGGTTGCAAGAGGCACTCAATCTCCTCCATCTTAGCTTAGGCCTCATACTTTAGAGGATGCACAACTAGAGCCCCCATCAAGTCAAAACTCACAAATTATTCATGCACTATGAGAGTTGACCAAAGTTCTTCATGACAGATTACCTCTTAAAGTTGGGGCTCTTCATGTCAAACAACTTCAACCATCGGTACGGGAGAATGGAGGTGTGCATCGATAAAGCAACAGAGGTCCTTGTCTGGCTGATGAAAATGATACCCATAAGAGGAATATGGGTGAACCTCATGATTTAGGAAAATAGGGACTCATAAGCGCTCAACTCAAAAATTGATACATGGGATTAGTGTAGGAAGTGAATCATCTTTGAGATGACAGGCTATGGGAAAATCAAGCCATTAGAAACACAAGAATAAAAAACCTTACTCCTACAGTTTATCCTAGGAGCTTTAAAATGAAAACATATGTGGCAAAGGGGACTCAAAGGCTACTTCACAAGAATCACCAATATTTCCATAGACCCCATCCAATGTCACAAGAGTTAACACAACAAAAATAAAGGTGATATTGGAAAGAAAAATGACAAGGCACACTCAATGGTCACTCAAAATTAGGTCGAGCACTAGGTGTACGCATAGGTCACTGGCCTCATGGACAAGGTGTAGTTCCATCTGGAACACAAAAAGATTCTAAGGGACTCCTTGATATTGATAGACCCAAGTTATCTCAAGATAATTAGGTGCAGATAGTTCAAGTAAAATTTAAATGTTCTTATTTTATATGTAGAGAAGTGGGGCACAAAGGTAAATAATGTCCACATGAAGTTGGAATAGATGAACATGAGGATGAAGTTTCTAGGAAAGAAATTGTTGTTGGCGACACTCTTCCCCCACCACCTTGAAAAATTACAGGAGGAATTTCACTCTTAAGCGGGGAGGATGTGAGGCCCACCTTGATGAGCATATTAATTAGAAAAAAATTGTTTTCAATTCTCTAATGATACCTTTTGAAGCCAAAAAGACTATGTTAAATTAGGACATATGAATACATTGTTTTAACCTTTGACCTAATTACTTGTTTAAAGTAGTTGATCACGTTGATCCTTTTTAATATGCTAAAACCTCAAGAAAATATTCATAAAATGATGCTTTGGACATTTGGTTACAAATGATGACTTAATCATGGTTTATATTATGTACTTAATTGATGATGTCTAATTAAATTATATGTTAGTTCATTGATAATGTTTATTCAGATTTTTTAAAGATAAAGATGAGTGGGTTAAATGTGATGTGTAAATGAATTATGATACAAATTGGATGAAAAAGAACTTAAGGCTTATAATAATGGATAATTAGGTGATAGATTGATTTTGAAGGTTATTAAATAAAATCTCTATGACATTGAATTGTGAAACTTGCATGAATATGAATGTTTGACTTAGTTGCTTCGATTGCTTATATATATCATAATTGAATGGATTAACATGTGTATGAAGTGTGCAAGTATATCTTCCCATGGCCAATGAAATCAGAGGCATCCTTAGGAACCTTATGTGAACTATCTAGTGAAACCAAACTATAGTCCATTTGGAGGGACTATAGTTTTGTAATGGAATGTGCAATTTTTTTATAATGTGAGCTTGAGAATGTTTGTTATTGATTTATTTGTCATGTTGATCCAACTAGGATGTGATTTGTTAACCTAAGTGGATAAACTTGGATTTGCTTTTCTTGGCACTTTTAGAGGGTTGAAAAGTGGTATTTTTTAATGTATTTTTATGGATTTAAGGCCCTTGGGGCAAGTACCTATGGGATAGGTACCTTTTGAGCCCAAAATCTTGGGTCAATCCCTAGATTTGACACTCTTTTTTAGGACTTAATGAGCTTTGACGAAATTAAGGTATGGGGAAGTAGGATGGGGACTTGTCTCTTTCAAATCCCCACTTCTCCAAGTTCAATTACGAGACTTGAAAAACTCCCAAGGTCTCATACATGTGTGAGTACACATGGGAGAGTGAGCCATGGAGGGTGAATGGGAAGGTGACAAATGTCACCTCCCTATTCAAGGAATTCAAAACTTTAATTCCTATTAAACAAACACAAAACATGGTTTTAGGGGGTTCGTTTTGGAAATCATTTTTACTTGTCTTTTAGAGAGAATTTCTTATTGGGGGGTTTTGGATTTGGGAGATTTTGAAGAAGCTAGTTTAGAAGAAGAGGATATGGAAGCTCATCCTCAAATTCTTCCTCATTCAAGCTTGGACTTGAGGTAGGCATTGATGAAATTACACTCGACCACTTATATTGGTAATTTTTCAAGTCTCTTTGACTAAAAAAAATGTTATGATTAGTTTTTATAACAAATCTACCAAAAATAGATATTATCTAAACTTTTCTAATGCGTTCATTAAAAACAATATTCCTTTGTCATAAATAAAGTATCCTCTTTCCATATAATTCAATTTTTTTTTCAAATTATATGGGATGTCCACTTTGAGTTAGAACAAACCCAATTCCTTCTCCTTAGGCATCACATATTATAACAAATGGTAATGAAAAATCAAGAGTTGTAAGTAGAGAAAATGATCTCATTACCTCTTTAAGTTTTTCAAAAGTTACTTGAGAAGATTTAGTCTATTCAAAGGCTTAATTCTTTTTTTTTGCTTAGATAAGTAGGGAAGGCCTTGATCCCATACAAAGCTAATAATAGAGCAAAAATAGCCCAACAAAAGAGGTTGTCAAAACAACATCCATCCAAGAACAACAGAGGACTAAACCAGAGTTAGAAAACCAAAGATACCATCAAGTATAGGCATGCATACCAGTATCCATATTATCACCATAGCTCGTAGGCCTCTTATCCAAACCAAAAAAAGAACAATAGCTAAACTAATAGGGGGCCATAGGCCATTAAACATAATCCAAATAGTCTTAAGAACATTCTGACAAGTATTAATAATCATATAATAAGCATATAAACTAAAGAAGTCCTTGACTAAAACATCTATACAAAAATCCATACTAAAGAAGGCCCACGTGCCATGACGTTCAAGAAAAAACAAAAACATGAAGAAAAGAAAAAAATATGTAGAGTCTTTGATGAGTCTCCTATTTCCCTGAAGATCTTCCATAGATTCTAGCTGACTCTCGTTCTTATCCCTATTCTCACTCTTTGTTGCTTTAGTCTTACCCAAAGCCTTGCCTTTTTTCTTCTACTGCTTCTTGATTTTATCCTACCTGACACTATTCACATCATGAATTTTTTCATGATACCATCAACAACCACACTAATATTTTTGATTGCATTCTCCATTTCCTTAAAATTTTTAGGAGCCAGTATCATCACCAAGATGCATTTCTACCTAGGTCAAGCACTCATTAAGGACTTCAATTTTAGAATCAAGGATTTTTAATTCCTTATCGTTGCCACTATCCTGTAAAGGGGAGTTCTACATAATAGTGTCATTCTCTTCCTTAGTCATAGGGTTCATATTATTAACCTCAAAATCCTCCTCCTCCCCATAATCTTTCTCCTCTCTATCCCCATTCCCACCTTCTCTATCCATCGTGTAGTCCTCCTCCTGAAACTCCTCTTCCTCCATTTTAGGGTCACTTTCCTCCTTATCCTCTGACCCTTCAGTCTCATCAAAACTACTAGGGATAAATTCTTCCTCTGAGGTTTGCAGACCCCCCTCCTCAACCTCCTTTTTGCCTTTTTAATTTCTTCCTTATCCTTAGAGGAAACCTTTGTAATCCAAACAAACCTCCGTCCTCTAGAAATCCAAAAATAGAAAAACCACATGAGGGGTTTCCACTCTCTGGATTAATCTCCCGATCATCAGAAATTATGATAGTGAGGCCTTTCTTATTTGCCCCCTTAGAGTCCAGCTTGCTTTGTTTAGATGACCCGGGAAAGAGAGGGGAAACCTTGCATTTTTCTGGGGTGACTTTTAGAAGATCATTAGTGAAAGGGTGAAGGGTGGCAGAGGGATAAATTTATTTTTTGTCTACTTAGGAATTCTACCAGGGGAGTGGGGTTGGTTGTCCACAAGCTCAAGCCTAACATAAGAAGATGAGGGAGGGGTACTCTCTAAAAGGTTGAATGAAAAGTTTCTTTGAGGGGTGGTGGCTAAAACAAACTTATAAAGGGCTCTTATCAAACCTTGGTGCAAAGGAGGATTGGCTCCATGCTCAATTTTCTGTTGGAGGGAGGAAAACAAAAAAAAAAGGAAGATTTATCTTGTCATTGTGCTTTACATGGTTCAAAATGGGGAAGTGATACCCATGAACCATGATATAACACCCTTCAAGATTAAAATGCCTCATTATATGAAAGCTTATAAGAGCATAGGGAGAAGGGAGTTTCAGTTTGGCATACCCGTTTTGAAATATTTTTGACTTCTCGTTGTGTTTGAAGAATTTGTCTATGAAATTATGATAATTATCAGAGCTCTTTTTCACCACCTTTCAACCTTCATACTACAACCCAATTTCCTATGCTATCAACTTAGGAGAGATTGTAAAATGAACACCACCAATCGTCACTTCACCATTAATTCACAAATTGGTAAACTTAGTAGTGAGGGCATCATTATAGCCCTGTATTGCTTGGAAAAAGGAAGTAAAGTCCACCTTCTCAAACATTTCCCATAACTCCCCATTTTGTTGGAGAGAATCACAATTCACAAGCTCAAACCTTTTTCAAAAAAACCTCATTAAACCTCATTAAATTCCACCCCATTTAGTGAGGTCTTCATTAAACCCTCAACAAGAAATTTTCACCAGGACCTTTACTTCTTGCAATAGAGAGCACCAAAACAATAATTTCTTCAATATCAAAACTAAAACTGGCTTCATGCATTTGTAATAAGGTTCTAGTATACTCGCTAGTAATTATGAAACTGAGTAGAGAATTCAAATGATATAGAACACAATTGATAGGAATTTCAAAAAAACTCGTGAGAGAGGTGTTAAAACTCAGTGCATTAAAAGGGGAGCTTATCATATAATCAGTCCACACATATGAATTGACTAACACACCAAGGCAAAGGACACCCTCGAGAATTAGAAGGTGATGATTTTTATGAGCCTTAGCATAATTAATCATATCTCCACCCTCCTTAAGATACATACCTTTTATTTTATTAGGATTATTCAAATTATCACCGTTCTCCATCATCATTATCTTAAACACCATCTTAAGATAATAAAAATCACATATATCAGTCATTTGTGTCATTAATACCTTTCACACCATATCTTTCCTTCATAATTACAACTTTTATATAAAACAAAATATTATTTGAATTCCAAGAAACCCAAAAATGGTAATTAAGTGAGCTTCATTAGCAGTTGCATTCGTAGCTTCATTACCTTATTTGTAGGTGATAAACACCTTGGACTAAAGAAAGCTCCCAAGGATTTAAATACACTCCTCCATTATATCCCTAATCTCCCATGGTCCTCTAACCTTACCTTTTAGAATATCAATCATTAACTTTGAATCTCCTTCCACTATCACCCTAGAATACCCCAAATCTTTTAATCTTTTGATACCTCTTTAGACAACCATAGCTTCAACATAGTTATTAGAGGTATTCCCAAGATTTTTAGAAAAACCTTCAATTATCTTCCCTTGATGATCATGAGTCACTCCCCCAACACTAGCCAATCTAGGGTTCCCTTTGGAACAACCATTGAAATTATATTTGACCCATCTGTCTTCAAGAGGCAGCTAGGAAGTGTGTTCCTTGTTGAATTTAGTTATCTAATTAATTTTCATTAAATCAAATCTATTTCCCCAATTCTATTTAATTCTAAGCTCCTTATAGGATGGGAATTTTTTAGAGTAACCATACAACCAATATTTACATTCTCCTAAATTTTTTGTTTTATGGCTAGGAAAATGTCATTGTTGTTTCTCTTTGTATCTTTGAAGATTTTGTTATTGCGTTCTTTCCAAAGACCCCAAACAACAAAATGGGGGATCTTATTCCAAAGGTCCATGATAACATTATGAGAGAAAGGACAACATATCCAACTCTATACAAAATGCAAAATAGACTTAGGAAAATCCCAATCTATCTGAAGTAAGGAGAGAACTTGGGACCATATGTCATACACATAAGGACAATAAAAAAATAGGTGGTCAATATCTTCAAAATCATTCAAGCAAAGGCTACATCTATTCACAAAACATAAATCCAATCTATTAAGGTTGTCAATTGTCAATATACTCCTATGAATAACTATCCACCAAAAATTGTTAACCTTAGGAATAAGTTTAGGGTTCTAGACTTTCTTCCAATCAAGGTCAACATTAGCAATGAGAGGCCTTTCCAGGATAGAATAAGTTGACTTAACTAAAAGGGAGCCTGAAGAATGAAAAGACCATAACCATTCATCCTCCCTTTTTTACAAAAAAACAAACAATCACCTATGCATTGGTATAGGTTCTGAATATCCAACTCCCAGTTCTATTGTACTCCACTTCTCATCTACCTTCCCCTATAAACCTGTTTGCTAAATTTTTTCCATGTTGGCTTATCATCAATCCATAAAAGATAATCATGAAGTTGGATACCATTAGTTCTAAGCAGTTTCTTTTTTATATTAGACAAGTTATTAATATTGGATAAGGGTGGGCCATTAGTCCAAGCATCATCCCAGAAAGTTGTCATCCTACCATTTCCCACTCTTCTTCTCACCCCCATTCTTAAGATGTTTTTGATCTCAACATGTTATTCCAAATAACCGAGCCATTAGACAACTCAGTATCATAAAGGAAGCACCTTTGTTCCTCATTTTGAGGTATTTATCTTTTAGAATTTTCACCTAGTCTTTATCTCCTTGGAGGAATTGCTAGCCAGTTTTCAAGAGGAGGGCCTTATTAAAAAGCTTAAGCTTCCTTAAACCAAGACCTCCATACCGTTTAGGAAGATTTTTTTTTTCTCAACCCACAAGAGAAATCCTGGAACTCTATTCATCACCTGTCCACAAAAACTTCTTTTGGATTTGTTCAATTTTATTAGCTATAAAAGCAAGGATTTTCATCAACGAAAGGTAGTAGACTGGAATGTTTTGCAAAGAATCCTTAAGTAACTAAAGCTTACTAGCTTGACTTAGAATTTTAACTTTCCACCCAACCAATTTCTTTTGAAACCTCTTTATAATATGATTCCAGAAAGTATTGCTTGGGTTCCTGGTGACTAAAGGAAGACCAAGATAAGTAGCAGGAAGAAAAACAGGTTGACACCCCAAAATGTTTACAACCTTCTCTTTAATATGTTGATCCACATTAAAGAAGTAAATGTTTCTTTTATTGTAATTTATGAATTGACCTTAACACCTTGGCATAATCTTTCAAAATAGTCTTCCATTGTTTGGCTTCAAAAACAAAGGGAACACCAAATAGGATAGTGTCATCCAAAAATTGTTGATGAGAATCAGGAGGCAAAGATGAAGTAGATTTAATCCCCTTTATAATCCTCTTATTTAACATTTTCTAAATATTTCATCCAAGAACTTTAGCAACAATGATGAAGAGGTAAGGGGAGAGAGGATCACCCTATCTTAAACCTCTACCATAGGAGAAGAATCCCCTAAGAATACCATTAACCAAAATAGAATAGCTAGGAGTGGTAACACATGCAAAAATCAGACTGAGAAACCACCCTTTAAATCCAAATTTCTTTAGAACAACCAAGAGGAAATTCCAAGACACCCTATCATAAAATTTTGAAATATTCAGCTTAAGGACCATCCCAGGTCTTTTTCTTGACTCCATTGAGTCGATTATTTCATGAGTAGTGAGAACAACATCAAGAATATGTCTCCCCTTAACAAAACCTTTCTGGTTGTTAGCTACCATTTTATTTAAGACATTTTTCAACCTATTGACTATAAGCTTAGAGTGAATCTTACACACTATGTTACATAAGCTTATAGGGAGAAATTCCTGCATAAAGGAGGTAAGGTGACACAAGGTCCCAAAAATCTTAAAAAAAGCCAATGGAAATCCTTCTGGCCCAGGGGCTTTATAAGCTCCAAAAGAAAAAAACAATATTCTTAACTTCTTGGAGAGAAACAAGTTTCATCAATTCGATTAAATCTTGATCAGTGATAACTTTTAGGATAACATCAAGCAACTCTTCTAGCCCAGAAGTTTGAGATCAATTATAGTTCTAAAAATTAGAGAAGAAAGAAAATACGACTTCAACTATTTGTTTATCCTCTGTAACAACAATACCATCACCTTTCATTAAGCTACTTATTATATTTCTTCCACGATGCTTCATACTAAACCGATGGAAGAACTTCATGTTTCTGTCTCCTTTCATTAACCACTGCACCCTGGACTTCTGTTTCCAAAAAAACCTGCTCTTCTTTTTTTAATTTCATCCAATGTAAGTAGAGGTCCCTTTCTTCTTGGAAAATATCAACACCTTTATCACCTCTTTCCATAATATCTTGAATTTATTTAAGACGTTAAAAAATGGTCCTTTTCCTATGAAAGGTATTACCAAAAGAATTTTTTTCCAACCCTTAACCTTTTCCTTTATCCTCTTAACCTTTTGAGTTATGCAGTACATTGGAGTACCATTGCAAGGAAAATTCCACCATTATTTAATTAAACTTCGAAACTTGGGGTGAAAGGTCCACATGGTCTCATATCTAAAAGGAAAAGGTCCTTTAAGAACAAAATCATCTCAATATAATACAAGGGAATTGTGATCCGAGCCTAACCTAGGAAGAGCTAATAGGGAGAGCTTAGCCAAAATATCCCAATTACTATAAATTAGAAACCAATCCACCTTGACCTGAATTAAGTGATCACCTTGCCTTCTATTTGACCAAGTAAAACAACACACCACCAAGTTAATATCAATTAAAGCAGTAGAGGAGATGAAATCAACAAAGTTAGACATACTATCAATGTAATCATCCAGGCCCCCAAGTTTATCAAAAGGAAATAATGAGGAGTTAAAGTGTCCACCAAGCATCCAAAAATTATTTTATCCCCTTATTAACATCAAATCCAAAGAATCCCACAGCTTAGCTCTAGCACCGCGAGAATTGTGAGCATAAACATTTATTAGGTTCCATTTATGACAAGCAATAAGATCTTCAATGACCACTATGAGGCTATTTTTGCATGAGCAACATTTAGTCCCCTTAAATATGACAGGGTTCCACAAAGTAGCAATTCCTCCAGAAGCACCATTAGCATCAAAAAAAAATAATTAGCAGTAGGCCAAACATTTTTAATTATCTTATCGAAGGTTTCTTATTTCATCTTGGTCTCTTGAATTAACAAAATTTCCACTTTATTTTCCATCAGGCAAGTGTTAAGCTAATGTTGTTTGAAAGGACATTCAACCCTCTAATATTTCATGAAAAAATATTTATTAAGATAAAAAAATCAAAGAAGCCACTAGGTATCTCTTATTTTTGTTCTCTGAAAGGCCATCTAAATATTTTTGACAACAACATCCCTTGTTGTCTCACGAGCCCTTGTATCTCTTGAAGAAGGTTGACCCTACTTGTTTTCCATTCCAACATTAGGTTTTTTCTTCCTTTTCTATTTTTCATTAACTTGTGTCCATTCTTTATCTTGAGACTCCAATAACATCTTATTATTTGATTGAGAAGTAGGGTTCCCAAAACCTAGAAGTTCCATTGATTCTAACTAGTCTTTCCTTTCATTCCCTTGACTCGCACCAAGATTTCTTCAAGTAGGGGTCATAATATCTTCCACTAACTCCTTAAGAGTAACTTAACCTTCTCCCTTTTCTTCCAATAAAACCTTAGACCTACCAGTTAATCCTTCTTGTGCCCCTTTAGCTCCCCATCTAAATTGTTTTTGGCTGGATGGTCATCTCTATTAACTTGTTCTTTTTTCTCTTGAGAAAACTCTACTGAATCTTCCAATTTAGCATTGGATTGATGCTTCCTATGAGAAGAAACACTCTTATTCAATTCTAAGGCTTTAACCTTTTCCCCAATATCAACCTCTTTCTTTCTATCCCCCAAACCTTCATCAGGGATCTTGTTATCAAGCTCATTCCCTTCACTAGAGGAAACATTATTCTGTACCTTCTCCAACTGAGAAATCGCCTTAGAGACAACACCTAGATTAGAAAAGGAAACAACAATAGAACTAACATTAGTAGCCATATCCACACATGAAGGAACTGTGTTATGATCCTTACCTCATAGGGAATCCACCTTATGATCAACACCAAAATAAAAAAAGGAAATAGTTCAGCAGTAGCTTTAATATCCAATGGTATTTTTTGCTTATCTAAAACAACATTAATATTTATAGAAGGATAAATATTATAGGCATCACTCAAGTGACCAAAATGTCTACAGTTTTGGTAAAACACATTTGCATTCTCATATTCAATAGGTTGCACCCATCACCCATATTTCAATTTTAAGGTAATACTGGTAGGAAGCACTGAGTTGACTACATGCAGATGCTAAAAAAAACCAATATAGATTTTTTCTTGGTGACCTTGTCAACCACCAACAGAGTTCCAAAGGAATTAGCAATTCACTAAAAAACCCTAATGTCCCAAAACTCCAGTGGGAGACTAGGAAGGCAAATCCAGGTTAGAGCAACTAAACCCAGATCCGCAAAAGGGTCAAATCCTAGCTTCCACTTGCAAAGTGAAATGATTTTCTTAAAACTACTTTCATAAGACCAAGGACCCCTTGTTAAAACCATGAGCATGTCCTTATGCACAACAAAGCTAAAAAGAAGAATCCTACCAACCAGAACAATTATACTCGCACTACCTTTCAACTTCCATTTCGAATTAGCCCACTTCCTAACCTGGTCTATATTTGGGAAGAAATCAAGAAACTTACGCATAAGAGAGTTCAAGGTCCGCAATAGCATGCTCCAGAAGATCATCTGACACAAAGACTTCTGGCACTTCCACCAAACACGAAACATGGGAAGCAACAACATGCTTCACTTTGGCCATACCAGGAGAACAACCACCCACAAGCTTGTCCACATATGAGGTAGGGTCCTCTAAAAAAATAAATCTAGGTCATAGGTCGAGGAAGAGGGAGACGACTACAGACCCTTGTTAGAGAAAAGACTAGAATATCCTCTCGAGAGTCTACCACCAAAAATAGTGATCTTTGATGTGGGAGGTCATTGGGACCCCCCACCAGATAGGCCCATGAACCAATGTACTAAAAAATATAAAATTTGAAAACCAGAGCATGCTTAAGGGTTGCATGTTAAACTAATTTTTCTTGTTGTTTCTTATTCTTCTTACATTTTTTGTTTGATACAACAAAAAATTCAAGGCGTATTGGCATAAGGGGAAAATTCTTTCTCATTTGTTAAAAAAAGAAAAAAAAAAAAAAGAAAAAAGTATAAGAAAAAGAAAAAAAAAAGAAAAAAGAAAAAAAAAGAAAAAAAAAAGAAAGAAAAAAAAGAAAAAAGAAAGAAAAAAGAAAAGAAAAGAGAAGGCTCCATTCACAAGTTATCACTATTTATGCAGGAAATTGATAAAACTCTTTCACAAACATCCCAAATAGCCACTTAACCAAAATAATCCTCTCAAATGTGTTAATCTAGTAGGAGGTGGCCAATCTAAAATAATTTGGACATTTTGTAGATCTACTTGTACACCTTTAGAACTTATGATGTGTCCCATATATTAAATATTTTTTAATCACAAACCACATTTGGAATCTTTTTCATAAAAATATTATTGTTCTAAAATGCCCAAAATAGTATACAAGTGCTGAAAATATTCTTCCCATTTTTTACTATAAATCATAATATCATCA
>VDFB02358371.1:0-12448 GCA_007258455.2 Sequoia sempervirens | reverse complement strand
TTGTTGATGGTGTTGAAAGAAAGTAAACTAAAAACTAAGTTGCCTATCTTTTTGATCAGCTAGAGCACAAGGTTTATTAAACACAAACATTGCAGCTGAGATTTTTTGTTTTAAGAACTTCAACCACGACTAACTTAAGCTAAAGACGTTTCTAACTTCTCAAGTAATACGCAGAGCAAGAGAAACTAGAAATGAACAAGGTTGATTCTCTAACAAAATGCTTCAATAAACTCTTTTCCAACAAACATCTACACACTTCAATGTAAGCTGAAATTAAGATCATAAAAGCATAACACAAATAACGGAAATCTAAGACATTATATCAAGGCAAAGGAGGCTCATGATTTTATTTCTCAAACTTCTGGAACAAAATCTACTACTAACATGCCTAGAACAAGAGCTTGCAGCTAAAGAGGCTTGCAATCTTGTTCTTACACAATAGGAACAGCAATTACAAAAACTCCGTGTTAGCTAAAAGAGACTCAACAATTTGCTATCATAAAACAATTGAACACTTGAATAACAAATAGAAGGCACAATAGGCTCAGCGTTTTGTTATCACTAGCATGGTTAAAGAAAACTAATGAGCAAAGGCTCTTATTTATAGGCAAGCAGAGGGGTAGGGAACCCTAAAATCTCCTTGCTTTCACAATCTAGAGTTTGCTTAGCAAGCAAGCTTTATTTCTAAATCTAGAAAGAAGATAACATCTAATACCTAAGAAAGCAAGAAAAGCGGGAAACACCAACTATTACATTTATCTTCTTTCTCTTCTTCAAAGAATGGATAAGAATTGCTTCAAGAATAGAAAGAAAGCGGAAAGAAAGCTTCTAGAAGAAAGCTGTTTTAAATCTCTATCACATCCGCTAAAAAGCAAGAAACTATGTCATGGTTCGGTGCATCAATCCCATCAATAGCAAAATTGCGTTTTTCCAAGATATCTTCTCCATTTGCAATTGATCTCAGGAAATCTTCGACCTCATTAGCCGCTTTTTCAAATCTTGCTGACATCATGGCAAGGTGATTCATTCTGCCACCAACTATATTGCTGCTATCACAGCTGCGAACAACACTCTGAAACTGAGTTTGCACTTCATTGAACCCACTGTAGGAACTGTCTTCAAGACTGTGCAATCTTCTTGCTATACTTGTCCTTATGCATGTCCCACATCCTTTCACATTCGCCCTTTGAGATAGTGACACTTTCAGGCCAAGGAGGAATGGAAAAGCATTTCTCGATCACATCAGGTTTCAAACTACAAATCAATCTACCATCAACTGACTGGATCTCCCTTGTAGCCGGATTGTAATGCTTGATGCAAGCGATTACGAACTCAAGACTCTGAACTGAAATAGGAATAGACACTGCTGCGAGGAGTCCAGAGTGTCCCAGGTTTCTAATTGAAGTGTTGCCTGCGCTCTCTAAAGCATGTAGATCAAACACCAGCTTAATGTGATGCAAGTCCGTCTCAGCTATTTTGATGTAATCATGATAGAGAGCTGATTCAGTCTTGAAAACATTGGGAGTGTACTCCATTTCGGAAACCTTGAAGAATGACTGTAAACTCACCTATGTTCAGACAAATTTTAAGCAACTTACTATTTTTAGAATGCTGATTTTTCTTCCTCCAACGGACAAATTTTTGAAAAATTTTCTGAGATATGGGTTTTGCTCAGAATTTTGTTGCAAGACAACCCAGATCGTCCGTTTTTGAAAATTTTGATTTTAGACTGAAAAAGCAGCGAACCCTAATTTCTTCAATTTTTCACGAAAAAAGCTGCCACATGCAAATAAAAAGCAGCTGCTACAACTTGATGAAGTTCTTGAAAATTTCTTCAGAAGAATGAGGTGATAAGACCCAGATGGCTGAAAACTGAAAATCTTGGCCTTCTTCAAAAATTTGATCTTCTGGATGAAAAAGCTTGAAAAAGCAAGGCTTTATCCTTGCTGGTCTGAAAATTTTGATGAACAACCAGCAAACTTGAGTTCTTGAATCATGAAAAACTCTTCAAACTTGCTGCTCCAACCTTCTCCTTGGGACACCACCTACAAAAATGATGAATTTTGCATTGAAGTGATGTATTAAATAGACTTAGGGTTTGAAATAAGCTTGCTTTCTTTTGCTTTCATCCTCAAAACCCTAAAAACCTCTGTTCATTGAACCTGGACGTCCATCTTTCATCTCACAAACTTGGAAACTTTGAAAATCTTGAAAATTTTACTAAGGCATGGGAAGTTGGGTGCCCTTCTTGGCTAGGGGCGCCCACTTCAAGTAGTGTTAAGTCATTTTTTTGATATTTTCAACTTTACACAACTTTAACCCCCTACTTTGACCTTGATTTCCGGCTTGTAGACTAATTTGATGAGTGAGCTGAATGATTCATCGCAGAGCCTGACCCGTTCTGAGAAGATGGTTCTGGAGGAGTCTCTGGCGGAAAACTTCGTTTGATCCTTCAAAATCATCAGTGCACAACCTGAAATATTCCGAGCCAAATTTTTTTGTTTTTTCAAATTAACAGATTTCCAATTACAATAGTGCACCCGTTAAGGTTAGATGTATAAACCAAAACGTGCAAGAAAGCAACTCTAACCAGAATGGCGCCGATGATGGCGAGCATTGGTCAGAGGGTCTGCTACTCTAAAAACAGAAAGGAACTCGACGTCAAGTATGTGCTACCCAATCCAATGCGGAGTGAGTGGCGACCATATGACGGAGTGATTACAGAAAAGCAAAGATTGAAATGAAATGTTGAATACTGAAACTACTCAACACCCAGAATGTGCTTGCTCACCCAGAATGGGAAGTAGCTACCATAGGGCGGAGTTATACTAATTCAAACTAATACTGAAAGCAAGACGAGTATTACAAATAATGACAAAGCAATATTAAGAACACTGGTCAGTACTACTGCCAGTTTACAAATATAATTATTGCCTGCAATGTCAAGATATCAGATGCTTTTCAAATGGAACATTCAACAATGAATCTGCTACAATCTTAAGTAATGCACAGTGCCAAAATCAAATCAGATGATGCAGATTTCTGTAGACAGTTTGACAGATCTGCACTTTTCACTTTCTAACCACCAGCATACAGATTCACTAATTGATTCATAAAACACTCAATCCTTACCCAATTAACCTACTCTTGGATGCAAAACAAAGCTAATGATGAGGCGCCTAGAATGGATACAAGAAATAGACCTAAAATGCCAATATTAAATATTGCACGAATTCCAATAAGTAGGGTTGAATGGTAATGCCCAGTTAGTTAGTTCGATTTCTTCTTTATAATCTTGGTTAGTCTCTTTAAAATTCTATCCCGAGGAATATCGCCGCCGTCCCACCATTTCAACTCCCAACACTTTCGTTCCCGACAAAACAGCGATTCCGCCGCCGCCGCAACCTGCAACACCAAACGCCGCAAATCGCGTTATTCGCAGCACCATCGGTCTTCCCACAACCGCATCAATAACGCCGACTTCGCCCCAGCTGGTGTTCTCTCCGTTTGTCCCCAGCTAATTGCAAAGATAACAAGAGGCCGCCCCAGCGATACCAAGCCTAACTCCTTCCTTTTATAATTTTCCAATTGACCTCTCAAACCCTAAAATCCGCTTTTAGGTCAAAATCCACTCTCCTCAAGGATGGGCGTACCTTCTCTTCAAGTCTTAAGAAATGATATTTTAAATGAATATCAACATTGATAATTACGCCCCTCATAACATTGCTTTGACTTTGGGAAATATTAAAATAATCTTTTAATGAGGGCGCCACCCTCAAAGCCCCCTTTTTAAAACATCTTTAAGTCATTAATCTAGGCCCAAGGTCAACATTAAAATATAATATTTAAACGTGCCTTTTTTAATTAAATGACTTAGCTTATCCCTCCGGAGGTGCCCTGAAGCCAAGACTGAGCCAAACATCTGACCAAACTGAAGCAGGAAGTCAACCGAGCTGAACTCATCTGGAAAGCTGCCAAAAATAGAATTTACTAAAAATAGTAAATTCTCAAAAAGTGCTCTGAATGCCGAGATGAACATACCATTGCGAAGCCCTCTGAAAACCCAGAAGGAATCCGCCATTGAATCCACCATCTCTGAGCAATGACCTCCTCAAAAATAGGAAACCCTAATTTTACCTTCCGACTAGCCTTCGGGTATCCAGAAAAAAGGCCAACGGTCACATGAATGATCAGGTTTGAGAAGGGGACATTACAGTCCGCCCTCCCCAAGATTGCTTGTCCTCAAGCAATCGCAAACTAGGATGCTGCAATATCTCATCACTTTCCCAAGTGGCATCCTCCATAGGCAGGTTCTTCCACTTCACCAAACATTCTCTGATAGTTCTATTCCTCAAGGAACGTTCTCTGACATCAAGTATCTCTTCGGGAACTAGAACCAACTGTCCTTCTTCATCCAGCGGTGGCAACTGTGAAGAAGCAACCACATTGTGTCCAAGTGCCTTCTTGAGGCGAGACACGTGGAAGACGTTATGCACTCTGCTATCTGAAGGTAGCTCTAATTCATAAGCTACTGCCCCACCTTTTCTGATGACCCTAAATGGCCCATAGAAGCGAGGTTTGAGCTTCTCAGCTCCACTCTTCTTGAGAGTAGACTGTCTATAAGGTTGTAAACGGAGATAGACCATATCCCCAACCGCAAAAGAACGCTCTACCCGCCTCTGATCAGCATACAACTTCTGCTGATTTTGTGCAATCTGCAAATTATCCTTCAAGGATCTCATTATGTCTTGACTATGCTGCAACAAATCCTTGGCTAAAGGTGCTTTGCTGTCACCAAACACCAAATCTGCAAAGTTGGGTGCTTCATACCCATAAAGTGCCAAGAAGGGAGACATTTTGATTGACATATGAAAAGTAGAGTTGTAGCAGTACTCGCCTATATGCAGCCACTTAACCCAAGCTTTTTGCTGTTCTGACACATAATTTCTCAAGTAGCCTTCCAACCACTTGTTCACCACTTCTGTCTGCCCATCAGTTTGGGGGTGATAACTCGTGCTTGGAGTAAGCACAGTACCACTCATCCTGAATACTTCTTGCCAAAAGGTACTTAGGAACTTGCTGTCCCTATCACTTACAATATTCTTTGGCAACCCATGAAGCCTAAACACTTCTCGAAAAAACAAATCTGCAACTTGGGCTGCAGAAACAGTGCTGGTAATGGCAAAGAAATGAGCAAACTTGGTTAATCTGTCAACTACCACGTAAATGCAATCCTTCCCTTGGGCCTTGGGCAACCCAGTGATGAAATCCATTGAAATGCTTTCCCCTTTTTGATTGGGAATTGGAAGTGGTTGCAGCAAACCGGCTGGCAATGTATGCTCATTTTTATTTGCTTGACAAACAGGACATTCCTGAATGTAGCGTTGAACCTCTCTCTTCAAACCTTTCCAAGAAAACCTTTCTCGGATCTGCCTATAGGTCTTGAAAAAGCCTTGGTGACCAGCAACTGGAATGTCATGAAAATTCAAAAGAATCTTCTTCTTGAGCTTAGAATCAGCCACTAGAAAAATTCTTCCCTTATAATGGATCAATCCCTCAACCACCTGGTACCTTTCATCATGGAAAGTGCCTTCCAGAATGCTGGTTGCAAACTGATTTTTGGCATAATCAGCAAGCAACATGTCTCTCCAATCTGCAGTAAGCTCACACAATGAGCTAAGATGAGGCCTTCTGGAGAGAGCATCGGCCACGACATTATTTTTCCCTTTGACATATTCGATGTCAAAGTCGTAAGCTTGAAGCTTACTCACCCATTTTTGTTGCCTCTCATTTAGATCCTTTTGGTGCATAAAATGCTTGAGGCTATTGTGGTCAGTCTTAACCACGAATTTGTTCCCCACCAAGTACTGCCTGAACTTGGCTAATGCATGCATAATAGCAAGCATTTCTTTATCATAGATTGAGTATGTCCTCTCAACACCCCGTAACTTCCTTCTTTCAAACACGATAGGGTGTTTGTCTTGCATCAGGACAGCCCCCACTCCTTCACCTGATGCATCACATTGCAGCTCGAATGGCTTGGAGAAATCCGGGATAGCCAAGACTGGGCACGAACTCACGATCTTCTTGAATTTATCAAAAACAATTTGAGCCTTTTTTGACCAAGCAAAGGCTCCCTTTTTGGTGAGATCAGTAAGGGGAGCAACATTCTGTGAATACCCCTTTACGAATCTCCGATAAAAACCACAAAGACCCAAAAAACCTTTCAACTGGGTCAAGCTCTCAGGAGGTGGCCAATCAACTACTGCTTTGATTTTTTCTGGATCTACTTTCACTCCCTCAGCACTGATTATGTGGCCAAGGTACAGTAACTCCACCATTCCAAATTCACATTTGGAAGCTTTGGCAAATAAGCTCTCAGATTTCATGATACTAAGCACTTCCTCCAAGTGCTTGAGGTGATCCTCCCAAGTCTTGCTGTAGATCAGAATGTCATCAAAAAATATCAGCACAAACCTTCGTAACTGATTCTGGAAGACACGGTTCATGCAAGATTGAAAGGTTGCCGGAGCGTTAGTCAACCCAAATGGCATGACTAAGAATTCAAAATGGCCATAATGACATCTGAAAGCTGTTTTTTCCACATCTGACCCCCTCATTCGTATCTGATGGTAACCCGACCTCAGATCAATCTTCGAAAAGAACTTAGCCCCATGTAGCTCATCAATGAGCTCATCTATTCTAGGAATGGGGTATCTATTCTTGATAGTGCTTTGGTTCAAAGCACGATAGTCCACGCACATGCGCATGGTACCATCCTTCTTCTTTACAAGAACCACTGCAGAAGCAAAGGGGCTCTTGCTTGGGCGTATGAAACCCATCTCCAAAAGTTCCCGAATATTCTTCTCGATCTCATCCTTTTGCCTCTTCGGATACCGATATGGAGTTGTGATCACCGGTTTAGCTCCTTCCTTGAGCTCAATGATGTGTTCTAAACCCGGTTCAGGTGGTGGTCCAGGAGGCAAATCTGCAAAGACTTTGCTCTTCTTCGTGAGTAGTGACTAGATATCAGGAGGTTGGTCACGTTTAGTCTCAACAGGACTAGCAGGAAGTATCATGCATTCGGCAACCCACTCAGCTTGATCGTGACGGATCAGCTTTGCCATTCTTTTGAATGACACTACTCGAGGACCCCCATTGGATATGCCTCTCAAAACTATCTTCTTCCCATCTGATTGGAACTTCAACTCCATAGTCTGCAGATTCAAAGAGATCTCTCCAAGAGATCGCAGCCATTGAATGCCTAGAACGGCATCAGTATCCCCAATATGAACTACATAGAAGTCATCCTTGACTTCGTAGTTGCCCACCTGCATGGTCATGTTAGATATTTTCTTGGTGCAAGTAATATGAAATCCATCGGCAACCATGACCTTGAATCCTTCGAACTCCTCTGTTTGCAGCCCCTTCTTGGCTACCACAACTTCATCAATGAAGTTGTGAGTTGCTCCAGTATCGATCAAAGCAACGATTCGCTGCCCTTTGACCATCCCACGAACCTTGAATGATTCGTTCCTTTGAAAACTGGAAAGTTGAGCTAAAACTCCACCACTTCCCTTCTCATCTCCGGACTCTTCTGGAGCTCTATCTTCTTCATCTCCTTCAAAATCAGATTGCTGGTCGGAAAAATCAGAACTACTTTCCTCAGCAGAATAGTATTCAATCTGATTGAACTTAACCCCTTTAGGACAAACATGGTCTTGAGACCATTTTTCCTGACACCGAAAACACAACCCTTTTCTTCTGAGTTCATTCAGGGTTTCTTGATCCAACCTAGTGACATGGGGATTGTGATTCTTGAACTCCTTGTTCTGAGGTCTCAAGTGATTTTTATGTTGAGGCCTTTTTCCTTTATCCCTTCTCTGAAAGGGGGAATTTGACTGAAATTTCGCCTTAGGAGCAGCCCACTCCATTTTTCTTGCCTTTTTCATGGCCTCTTGCAGTGTTGGAGGATCAAAGGCTTTAATCCAGCCTTTGAGGGGTTCTGTCAACCCTTCACTAAAAAGAATCACCAATCTCCTTTCCGTGATTCTAGTCACCATGACTGAGAGTCTCTGAAACTCCGCGATGTAGGCTTCAACTGTGCCATACTGTCTCAATTGAGCAAGCTCTCTGAAATGGATCTCAGGATCTTTTTTCTCAAACCTTTCGATGAGCCTAGTGGTGAACTCATCATATGTTGTGATAGACCGATGGCCTAGAGTGACAAGGCCATGGTACCACCACTCGTGCGCCACCCCATCAAGGTGTAGCATAGCGAACTTGATCGCTTCTTCTTCCGCCATTGGTCTGAGAGCTAGATAATTATCCAGCTTTTGAATCCAAGCTCGGGCTGAACTTGTATCACTCCCATCAAAATGAGGAAGTATAACTTTGTTGACAGCTTGGTACAAGTCTCCTTGATTTGATGGCCTTCTTTGATCAAAGTTTCTTCCTTGCCCTTTGTTCTTCCTCTTATGATCCATGAAATCATTGAAGGACATGTCCATCCTGATGTCGACAGGTAGAGAGTCATACTCTGTACGGCCAACCCTCAACTGCTCCACCCATGAAGCATTCTCTTCAGGTTCTGGCTGATTGACTACAGGAACTAAAAAAGTGGGCTTGAATGGTCTGGAAGAGTTGTAGGTGTTGTTTGACACTGTCCGGGCTGCATGCTCATCATGCTGGTTGGAAGCACTATGCTCCCCTCTGTGGCCTGAGTTGTTCTGTGGAACATTATTCTGTCCCATTCTCCCCATCATGAAAGATACCATGTCCATCAAGGCATCCATCTTTTTTCCAAAATCCTTCCCGGGACTCGTAGATCTCTCTCCTCCTTTTCCACTGTCATCTCTGTTGCCAGAGCTTCTTTCACCGCCACCAAGAATCCTTTCATTTCTTTCATTATCCCCCATTTCTGTTTCTTGTGAAGGCTCCCAATTCGCCCTCAAAATCCCTGAAGCTGTTTGACCTTCTGGAGGTTGATAAAACTGTGTCTGAACTGTATCCCTCTTGTATACTCTTGCCAAATACCTCTATTCTCTGTCACTCATAGAAGGCTGATTTCACAGGATGGCAGGATGCGTGGCTCTGATACCCGTGAAATATTCCGAGCCAAATTTTTTCGTTTTTAAGTAAACAGATTACAAAGCAGTACACCCGTTAAGGTTAGATGGATAAACCAAAGCGTGCAAGGGAAACAACTCTAACGAGGAATAAAGTAGATGATGGCGAGCAGTCGGGGAAGATCTTCTACTCTAAATCTGAGAAGGAACTCAGCGTCAGAGTATGTGCTGCAATCCAATGCGGAGTGAGGGGCGACCATATGACAGAGTGACTACAGAAAGCAAAGCTTGAAATGAAAATGCTGAAAGCTGAAACTACTCAACACCCAGAATGTGCTTGCTCACCCAGAATGGGAAGTAGCTACCATAGGGCGGAGTTATAACTATTTCAAACTAGTACTGAAAGCCAGAACGTGAATTACAATTAATGACAAAGCAATATTAAAGGATCTTTGAGGTGATTACTCTGCTTGGGTTACAATAAATAACTATTACTTGCCAATGTCGATATATGAAACTCTTTCGGATAAATTACTCAACATTGGCCTACGGTACAAGCTCAAAGGAAACCACAAAGCCAATTACAAATCAGAAAGATGCAGATTTCTGTATATTGTTCTTGATAGATCTGTACTTTTAAATCTCTAAATCAGCAACATAAGAATTCACTAAATGATTCATAACTCCCTCGATGCTTACCCAAATGGCCTATTCTTAGATGCAAAATGCTGATGATGAGGAGGCGCCTAGACTAAATGCCAGAAACAGCTTTGAAAAGCTAATATTTAATTTACACGGAAATCAATGCAACATGCAAATGGTACGGCCTGCTGGAAAGTTCGACCCTTTCTTAAAAATTCAATACTTAACAATAAAATCTGAGATTTGAACTAAAGGTTCGCCTCTCCTAAACAATGAGGAATGGCAAATACCCAGAACTCCTTTTTTTGTATTTTTTGACTTGTGATTACAAACATGAATCTGCTGTATTTAATTGATGCAAAAGCTGAAACACTAGAATGCCAAATAAGATCTAACAATGCAAAACGGAACACAAAATGAATGAACTAAGATGCACTCACAAATAGACTGAAATTCACCACTAGATGTTGTCTTGCAAACACGAAGTGATGCCCAAGCTAGGAGGCCTTCATTCCTCGAAGTAGTCCCAGAGCCAATCCGGCAGCATAACAGTATAGTCATCCAAAGATGCCCAAAATGATGCACAAGACTCCTCTTTATAAGTTTCGTTTGACTTCACGAAACCCTAAAATCAGCTTTTAGGTCAAAACCCCTCATCTCCTCGAGAAGGCGTACTTTCTCTTCAAGGCTCATGATTTGATATTTTAAATAAATATCATGCTTTGATAATTTCGCCCTTCATATCCTTGCTTTGACTTTGCAATAATTAAAATATTCTTTTAATGAGGGCGCCACCCTCAAAGACCCCTTTTTTAAAAACATCTTTAAGTCATTAATCTAGGCCCATGGTCATCGTTAAAATATAATATTTAAACGTGACTTTTTAATTAAATGACTTAGCTTATCCCTCCGAAGGTGCTCTGAAGCCAATACTGAGCCAAACATCTGACCAACTGAAGCAGGAAGTCAACCGAGCTGAACTCATCTGGAAAGCTGCCAAAAATAGAATTTACTAAAAATAGTAAATTCCAAAAAAGTCTTTCTGAATGCGGGATAGACAGCCCACCCTTTCAGAAGCCCTCTGAGAAACCCGGAAGAGATCGAAAGCCATTGGATCCACCATCTCTGAAGGCAAAGACCTCCTCAAAATAGAAACCCTAATTTTACCTTTCGACTAGCCGAGGGTTTCGGAGAAAAAGACCAGCGGTCACATGAGCGATCCGAGGTTTGAAGAGGGGGACATTCTGACTACATACAAATTCATCTATTTGCAATTTTAACATAATTGTATAATTTGAAACCAATACAATTATTAGCTACCCTAGAGTTAAAAAGGGGTGAACAAGAGACGCTGAAGCTTAGCTTAGATATTGGAATATTGAAAATGACAATCTTATAAAAAATAATGAAAAAATCAAATTTTACATCCCTATGAAATTCAAAGAAAACAATTAACAATGAAATTACTAATAAGAGGAAGTTCAAGTACTACAAAGATCTTACAAATCCTTGTTTGACTGATTTAAACTATTTTTTCAATGTTGTGAACTTGCAATACAAAATGAATATTGTGAAAATAAAATAATGTAAATGGCTTAAAACTACTTACATTGGAGCCCGAATCTTTGTGAAACCCTAGGTTTCCCCCTGTTACTGCTCTGACTGATATTTTTAGGTTTTCTGACGTTTTCTGAAGTTTTGTGAATTTTTTGCAATTTTTGTGTTTTCAATGCATTTAATGACAGTACGGCTTTGACAGAAATTTAACATAAATTCAATAAAAATCCTAAGTCTTCAATTTGCTTGAGAAAAAACAATGATAATGAAGGCGTATCCTTTATTAATCCAATGATTCCATATAACAATGATCTGACAACATGCAAGATAGAATATTGATTTTTATTGTAAAAGAGAACCTGGTAAATCTGCTTGCTGTTGATGCACAAATTTGTACGGCTGTGTCAATTCCTTGCTTTCTCCCTCCGTCTGGCAAGCACAGTATGGTCCAGTGATCCAGGCGCCTCCTTTGATGCAGACTAGAACCCTCTGATAAAGGCGTTTATTTTATTCTGATGAGTACGGCCTAGGAACAGTGGTACGGCCCTGACAGCAGGTACGGCCTGTCAGAATTTGTAATAAATGTTGTACGGCTCCTTCCAAAATCACTGTCTGAAGCTCAGAATATGGTGCGCCCAGTTGTATGATGATCTCTGGATGAAAATAACTGAAAAGAACTGGATATGGTGAATCCTCTGAAGCTCTGTAGTTTCCTCTGAATAAGAAAACCTCTGTAGGCAATAGATCAAGTGATATTGCACACTCTCTGAATTGCTTTCCGTTAGAGATGGCTCGTTCCCCAAGGCAATCGAACACGAAACCCTAAAGTCTCAGGCTCAGACCAAAATTGATCAATTTCAAACTCAATAATCACATAATCCACAAATCCCAATGCAAAATCCTCAAATACACTGAAAAGTGCGATTCCCTTGAAAATAGGGTTTTAATTAATATTTGACTTTTAATTTTCTTATTTCTCCATAGTTCTCCGTCAAATATTTAAATCATATTTTAAATGTTAAACTGGCCCCCCTTTTCATGATGGCGCACCCCTCAAGGAATAAACACTTAAGTTATAATATTAAATTATAACTTTATATTATAAACGTTAATTAATTAATATTTAATCAATACGATCAAATATTAATATCTCCCTCGTTCCTAACCCGATGATCGATCCG
>VDFB02358370.1:0-46037 GCA_007258455.2 Sequoia sempervirens | reverse complement strand
TTTTGTGAAAATTTGTGACTTCAAAACTTGCAACAAATCACGTGACTAAATTCTTGACCAAAAAAACAATTTTTTTGTAGAGAAAAAATTGCTAGTGCGACCCTATTCTTGTTTTGATTTTTCTTACACATATAAACCCACAATTTGTAAACCCCTGTTTTTCAAAGGTAGATAAGGCACAATTTTGGGCCAAAAAAAAAAACCTTCTACAATTTGAAAGAATAGAGGTGCAATTTTCAGATGAAAATCATGACATGATTTTTGTAGAGAAAGAACAAGCAACTCTGCCCTTCTAGCAGCAGAAAAAATCCATGAATTTTGTTGAAAATTCAACCCAAAAGGTGCGATTTGCTGAATAAAGAAGTCCATGGTTTTTCAAGCCTACACAGTACACACAATGTACAGATCTGTACAGCATCTTTTGGTTATTTTTGTGTTACGAATGTAGCTCAAACCATCACTATCGGCGACAATCCCTAGGTTTTCATGCTTTCGTAGATCTCGAAGCTCGACTTGTGTTTTGATACCATATTACAAAAATTAAACACAAAATTATTGCCAAGATCTTCGATACTAAACTAAGGAGCGAAAGTCTCCTTAAATAAGATCACAAACATTTTATCTGAATAGGATAAGAGTGACAACTAAGACGATAAGACGTAATAAATCAAAAAGAAAAAAGAATATTCCTAAAGTCTATTCCAAAAGATAATTGACCATTATAACTAAAACATTACTTTAATAGCATCAGCTTGATTGATCCTATAAACTAGGAGAAGGCATATTCCACAATAATTTATGTCTTGAAAAGAAGAAATACCCAACCAAAATTGTGAAGCATATATACAAATTTCTGATGTTAAAGTGAATAATAATTGACAGTGTTCCCAATGCTGTACACGTGAGTAAAAATCACTAGTGATAGTAAAACTCAATGTTAACATTTCAAATGTGCTGGTTATGAGTTAAAGCTGCTAGGTTAATAATTAATTGATAGCTTAAGGGATGAGGGATATCCTACATCATCATAAATGATTAGTTTATTATAGAGTGAGGACTATTTGAGGACTAAGGACATATCTCATATACAAGTATTTTGAAATGTATGCAATGTGCAAATAAGGACTACATAATGGGTATTTGAAAAAGGTGAAAACCCTAAGTTGGTATCAGAGAAGACTGAATGCCATCCCTATGAAAAAAGTCAAAAAAAAGTAGGTGAGTGTGGTGTTAGGGAGTAAATTTCTACATATTATTGTTCCTGTGTAAAGAAGTATCTCTGGAAATTTTTTCCAACATGGTGCTATTTGGTTGTAAAAAACTTCACTGGAACCAAACTAGAAGATTTTTGGAGGGATTAGCAACATGGACAGTGCAGTTATTTTTAGGGATTTAAAGAGCAGCGTTTGAAGGGTATGAGTTGTATTTCTATTTTCTGCAATGGTCATCTTGGTGTCTAGGTCTTTTAAAGGTTGCAATTTTTTAGCCATTAATCACTCAGCTTATAGGTTGCGATAATTATAATCTATGAAAGATATGGAAACTATCTTGCAGAGCAATGACTATAGAAGATTGCAAATGGAAGATGAAAAAGGAGCTGGATGATGAGAAGAAAACATTCTTATGTTTCAATCTGGTGGATGAATCAATAGGAACTATTTTCTTACACATATTGCAAGATGGTAAAATTTCATCTGGCAGGCCTTGGGTGATAAGTGCAAGCACAGGCCAAGCTTGCCTCTCTCTACAATCAGTCCATTAATTCTTATGCTCTTCAATCTTAGCAAGCATTGTTGAGTCACCATCAATTGGACTAATGCCAGGATTGAGGATTATTTGGCTTGAGAAAATAAGTTGATCGAGTAATTGAAAAACCATAGTTTACATACTCGGAATCGGAGAGTACTCGGCAAGCCCAAAATTTTTGACTCGGGAAAAACTCGGGAAAAACTCGGCAAATACTCGGCAAATACTCGGCAAACTAAAAAGTAGGAAAATTTCTCATAAAATCATTTTTTTTTGCAAAATTCAATTGCAAAATGCATCAAATGAGTCTAAAAACCATGAGGGAGTGTTTTATATTAAATTTCATAGTTCAATACATTTGGATTACAAAATGGCATCATTATACGAGGCTACATAGTGAAACTGCTAATAACTCTAATAACTAATGAATTTATGATGACTGTATTTGAAAATCACTGTATGGATCAATGTCATCCAAATCAATGAGCTCATTTGACAATTCCTACACCTTTTTTGTGCGAAGCCGAAGGTTATATTGAACAAAAACAAGATCATTGAGGCGTTGATATCATGGCGAAATTGCAAATAATAATATCATTTTTCTACATCATATTTAATATTTATTATTATTTTAAAAACTAAATTCCATATATTATTTTATTATAATATATTAATAATATTATAATATCATGGCAAATAATAATATAAAACGATAGTATTATTTGCCATGATATTATTATATATTAATAATATTATAAAATCATGGCAAATAATAATATAAAATGATAGTATTATAAATTATTTGCCATGATATTATTATAAATTAAAATTATAATACAATAATATATGGAATTTGGTTTTAAAAAAATAATAATTAATCCATATTAAATATGATGTAGAAAAGTGAAAACATTTTATGAATATTAAAAATTAAGACCCATAATATTATTATAAATTTATAATAAAATAATGTATGAAAATGAAATTTTAATTTTAGAATAATAATAAAATATTATATTGATGTAGTCTTGTAGAAACGAAAACGAATTAATATTTTTATTATTTTATACATAGACATTTGGAAGCATATGTATAAAATAATAAAAATATTAAATTTTTGAAACTTTGTAGTTTTGAACTAGCATCGCTGGATTAAATCGAAGCACTGGAATGCACTAAATCTAAAGTATTTGAAAAAAATAAAAAATGAAGAACTGGAATGCACGATGCAGAGGAGCAAAGTTTTTAACTAACCTGGAAATCGCGCTACAAATCGCACTACAAATCGCACTACAAATGACGCAACCACCACTACAAATCGTGCAACCAACACATGCAGATCGCCGAAAACAAATCCAGGTGACTGTAACTAGCAAAAACGAGGATTTAATCGCACAAAACCGCGTCCAAAATGCGGTAAACACGTGTAAAAAAAAAACCCACGAAAATAAAAACGTCAGGAAAAACGCGTTAGGGTTTTTGTGCCGGGTTTTCTGCGATTGATCAAGAGATTACGCGGCGATTACTCAGAACAAACCAGGGAAAAAAACGGCTAGCGTTTCCTGCGAGTAAAAGTCAAGATTACTCGCCCAGCCAAAAAAATGGAGATTACTCGTCTGCTCGGCGAGTAATCGCCGATTATGAATACAGAGTGAAAAACTATGGATAAAAGCACACAAAGGGAGAGTAGATTTGCCAATATTCTTCTCAACTATCTTCTCCTGCCTATTGATTTGTTTCATTTTAGTTATCTTTCTATGAGGTCTTTTGGTACTAAATTCTAATGGCACTAATGACTTTGACAGATTCTGTTCTTTTTTTATTGAATAACTCGATAAGTTCATAAAAAATGGAAAGCATAGTACTGAACCAGTAATCCACTTCACCAAAAGGAAACGGCAAAGGCAAAACAAAATATAAGAACAATCAAAAGAGAGATGAGGATCCTTTTTCTCCAAGCAACCACGTTGTTGATGATGACAACAATCAGGGACAGCAAAAAAAAAGAAAAGAGAACTTGTCATCTTGTGATTACTGTAAAAGGGAACCTTAATGAGCTCATCCAAATATTGCAAGTTAACCAGTGACAAGGTCAGAAAAGAATCAACCTCAAAGTGATGGTAATGCTTTTCTGGCTAATTTTGAGGCCTTAATACTTTAAAAAGAGGAGAAATGTTTTCATCATATGGATGGAGATAGTTATCTCTTTTCTTCTTCAGATACAGGTAGTGAGAAGAATATCTGAATTGTGAATAGTTTGTCATTAACTGCACATGGCAATGCTGATGTTGAAGTTGATACTGCTGTTATCAATGATGTTTATCTTGTGCCGGAGATTAGTACAATCTTGCTATCTATATTTCAAACCATATGAACATGGAAGGCATTTGAACTTTCACTCACTAAATTTTTTTGTGAAAGATATCAATGATCACGTGAATGTTGCGGCCTCTAGTGATGTTGGCCAAAAGGAAAAACCATTTAAGTCTTACACAGTTTCATGATCCAGGATCTCATCAAGGATCATTTGCTTTTGTCACTAAGGTACATGAGTCAACTGTGGCACAAAACATTGGGCCACTGAACTATGAAAGGAAGTTATCATTTTAGGAGGGATGACATTTAATGTCGTCTTCTACAATATTCCCTCAAGTCAAGTATGAAGTTAGATCTTAATATGCATGGATATATGACATCACTTATTGTCTCGTATGCCATTATAGGCAAAGGGAAATGTTGCTAAGTTTAATACTGATAAATGATCCAATAGTTGTCAGCTTGTGGCATTGTGATGTCCCCATCAAAAAAGAATATCTAAAGATAAGTATATATTTCATATATTTATATTTTAATAGATATATGCACTCAGATAGACTAATCATTACAGAATATTTTCATTTAAATTATATGTATAATCATGACTAACCTGTGTATCGTTGGTGATAGATCAGAAGAAGAGAGCCTAGAAGAAACTAAGATGTTATTGCTTGAGGACAAGCAATCTTGGGCGGGTGGACTGTCATGTCCCCCGAATTGCAACACTAAAATATAAAAATAATCAAACATTGAAATACAAATAAACAAACAAGATAAATAAAATATTAACCAATTGATATTATTATAATTATAATTGTCTAAGACTATATTATAATTATAATTATCGTATTAAACATTAATACTAGTAAATTAAATACTATTATCAAAAGATAGATAATTAAGATAATCAATTTATCAGAAGAAGAGAGCCTAGAAGAAACTAAGATGTTATTGCTTGAGGACATGCAATCTTGGGCGGGTGGACTGTCATGTCCCCCGGAATACAACACTAAAATATAAAAATAATCAAACATTAAAATACAAATAAACAAACAAGATAAATAAAATATTAACCAATCGATATTATTATAATTATAATTGTCTAAGACAATATTATAACTATAATTATCGTTTTAAAACATAAATACTAGTAAATTAAATACTATTATCAAAAGTATAGATAATTAAGATAATCAATTTATAAGAAACATATAAAATATAATATCATAAAATAAAATATTAATAAATATAGAAATTGATATAAAACAAAAATATAAATAATATATTATAATTATAATAATATAAACAGCTCTGAGCACAATGGATATTATAATATAAATATTGTAAATCATAAAAGAAATAATATTAAATAAACAAATATAAAATATCAAAATATAAAAGTAATCTCCAAAAAAATAAAGGATTTAAATAAGTAATAAAAGAATACTTGACCATTTGAATGGCTGTCCGATATATAGGACATCTTTTGGGATTACAGCAGGGGGCATGAAGAGGGAATTATAAGAAAAGGAATACGATGAAAGAAAAGGATAAAAAGGAAATAGCCTGAGGATAGATCTTCCGGGGGAATTGTGGGAGAACGGCTGGATAGGAGAGGACGTGGCTGGATAGGGAAGGAAGAGAGGAAGAAGAATGGAGTAAGAATTAAATTAGTGTCTCCATCTGGAAGAAATTTAGGGCGCCGCCCCTGCAATTCCTATATATTGGGAGTTATTGAAGTCATCATTTATATTCTGGTTGTCTCTAACTTTATTACATAAATTATCCTGAAGCCGGCTTGAAAGGAACGCCATCACTATGAAGACTAAGGACCTAAAGCCAAGTTTGATCTTGTTTGATGCATCCAAGTAGGAGGCGTTTTGCGTAGGAGGAGGACAGTAAGACTGAAAGCTGGGAAAAGCTATTTAAATTGCATTACCTTGTCGGAAGCTGCTCGGAAGTCATATAATTTCTACACCGCTGCATTGAGACACTATCGGGCCACAATTATAATATATGTTTCACTAAATCTTTACGGAAGGACGTCATCTGGAGCAAGGACGGTAGTAGCTGAGTTGATTCATGGATGAGTTCGATTGAATTTGATGCTTTGCCAAGCGCTGTTACAGTAGCTCTTTAGTAAATAAATAATGATCATCTCTGTAAGCCGCTACTTATTGGCATATTGAACATTTGTTGAAGTCGGTTAGAGGTGATAGTGTCGGCACTATAATTGGTTTGAAGTCATTGCAATGTTATAATACGGAAATGAAGTTTTGTTTATGAAGTATTGGACGAATTACCTTTTGCTGTAGCTGCAATCTTCATAGGTCTACAGTCATATATTTTGTATTGGAGAAGCTTGTAGAATGCAGATCCGTATGTAAAAGTGAGTGATTAAGATAAAAAGAAGTATCACATACACAACAGCATATGAGGACCAGAACCTGAGGGTTTATTTGCAGATATCTATGAAGAAATTGCGGAAAGATCTTAATAGTAAATTTGTAACCAGATTTATTACAGACTTATAAAAGGGATCATGGGCAGTATATATGAAATTCAGAGAAGGCAAGAATACAGATTTAAGAAGGAATGAGTGATAAATGTGAATTGGAAACAATCCAAGAGAGAGAGATATATATGCAGAGAAGCAGCAGATTGTAAATGTCATGCCCAAAATTTTACGCTAGAAAACTCAACAATTTTTTTTTTCTTGTTGCGCCACCCTTATTATTGATGGTGCAATAATTAACATTTCTATTACTATTATTAATGTAGTGTATTAAAATCGTTTGAAATACTATTGCCTACATTGACATTGATATTTGTGACACACTTAAGAGTTAAGACTGTGAAATTTGATGTGGGCTACCACGCACACCCATTAATAAACACCAGATTGACACTAAAATTATTTGACATGATAACACCACCTTCTCGATAACGACTGTCACACTAATTTGATCATTAGTCTCAATGTTAATATTATTCGTATGTTAACTAGTTTAATTTAAAACAATGCACATGGTCATTTCTTAAGTGGTTACCATTTTTCTTTTTTATAAACTCATTTATAATTAAGTTTCATTTGAACATAGATTATTATCCATTTGAGTCTCAATATTTATAACGTTCTAGAAAGTATAACTGACATTAATATTGCTTTATTCGTTTAATGTCCTTTGGATTACTTCATAGTAAAAAGAAACATCACTAATAATATTGCCACTATTTTAATTGTTATTGATAAAAGATGTTAATTTAATAATTGTTACTCCTTACCAAGTTTGACAAGGTGAAACCATCTGTACCGTAAAGCTTACAATGGACTAAACAGTTTGACTCGCCACCAACTAGACTGCCATTTCCTGGAGTAGTTAATACTCATTTATTATACATTGGATACTCTGAAGCTGCAAGGATCTAACACGATTTGAAGGAACAGTCAATACCGTGTTGATATTTCATTTTATTTGTTTATTTATTTTAATCCAGATCTGCTTACCTCGTAACCATAGGTTTAAGGCAGGAGGTTCTAGATTGACTTAAGGCTGGTGAAATATTAGGGTGACAAAAGGGCTTACATTCCAAAAATTTCTCAAACACATCCCCTCCTTATTTACTTATTTTAATTTTACCCTTACCGAGTTAGTTTTATACTCCTACTCCTTTGGTTGAGCCTGTCAGAGATTGGTGCGGGCTTGGCAGAGATTGGTGCGAAGTCGAGGAGCTAGGAACAAATCATAAGTTTCATCTAATACAACCAAAAGTACTTGGTCTCCAAAAATGCCAAATTCCTCAACCTCTGCTAGCCCCCCCCTTTTTTTTTCTCTCTTCACGACTGGTATCTGCATTTTCATTGACAAACAAATCAGTTTGATGCTTGGACAGAAAGCTTCAAGATTTTCTTGGCAAGCGACGAACTTGATTGAGTTTTTTTTTTGGCTCTTTTTTTTTTCTTTTTCTTTTAACAAGTTTTGATTATGCTATGCCTTTATCCGTCTTATTCCCACGCAGCAGGCGAGCATATAATGAACAGGAACTTTTATAGAAAATATTTGTTCTTATATTCTAAGATATATATGTTTGGTTTTAGTTCATTGCACTTCTGAATAGGAGAGTTGGGCCTTCTCCTTGGGTCAGCCTGTGTGGGGCTCGACCTTCTCACACAGCTGCGTTTCCAAATGGGGTTTCTTTATTTTTTTAAAGTTTATATATATATATATATATATATTTTACACAAATTCATTATCAAGAGCACAAAACAACACCTTTTCCCGAAGGTATACATCTAAACCTATCATTTCATTATGAAGAATTACCAAATCCTTTCAGCAATTGCAAGATGTTCAAAACATGGCCATTTTTCGAACTTTCATATACACACAAATCCAACATCTATATTTGCAAATAAATTCTTTCAAGGGAACTCATAATGTTCATTGTTCCAACACAACCTTAAGATGAAGGCAATAAGAATTGAACTTGAACACTCTTCCCCACAAATTGTAAAGAATACATAACAATGAATAAGTCTTGCTCTCCACCCTACCATAATGGCGTCATGGAGCCATGTGGGCTCTAGCCATACCCCCGAGCAAGGAATTCTTTAAGCTCCACAATGATAAATGGAGTCTTTTCTCTTCTTTTCCTTTTTTACAAGGGATAAAACTAAAATAGCACCAATTTCATGCATCTAGTTCTCTACATTCTATTTTCAACCATAATCCATACACTATACTATTTTCTTATAGCCAATAACAAGGGTAAATGGAAAAAGGAAGAACTTAGCTCTTTTCTTTTAGATGAAGAAATTCATTCTTTTATCCTTCCTTTCCCTCTAAGCCAAGCCATCTTGATCACTATTTGTCCAAAAGGGCTCCTCCTCTCATCTTCTCATTCTTCCTACCATCTTCACTAAAGTTCTCCCAAAAGGAGAAGTGGGCAACAACCCCCTCATCCTTCCTCTCCAAGATATATAGGAGCCTCAAGTTCAAACCCTACCCTTCTCTCAAAACTCGTCACCCATCATTATGAGGTCTTTTCAGGGGTTAAGTCATGCCCTAGGGGCACTATATCATGCCCATTTGGTCCCTACCTCTAAGGTATAGACCCTAAGGGGTCTATTTTTGCACCTTAACCAAAAAAAATTGACCAACAACTCACTTTAAAAGCCCATTCAAGGGTCTATCCGAGTTTCAACCTTAGCCCTAGGTTTCCCAAGACCTAATTCCTCCTTACACCTTCATGAATCACAATTAAATGCTTTTACAACTTTAGTCTCCAAATACATTAACTCTACTCATTTTTAGGTCCCAAATGAGGTCAAATATATATCCTCAAGAAGAAGTCTTTTGATTTGCTCTCGATGGTTCTCCCTCCTCATGCTAACATCATCAACTTCCTGCACATTACCAACACGATCATAAGTAACAATTGTATATCACATTAATCCGATAGCAGAGTATTCTAAACTTTAACTATATAAGGATCCATTTAAAATTTCTATTTGTATCCTATCTAGTATACGAGTGCATTCCACCCTTTTGGTGGCGACAATAAAACATAATATCAAAACGGAATGCAAGAATAATGCCAAAAGATCACTTTATTTATCATCACAATATATTTAATCATCAATTCAAGAAAATCATATAACCAATTAAGGTTGTATTAAGTAAATACAAGGTGGGGTCTTACAGTAAATAAGTATGAATATATATAAGATAAATAAGAATACCAATCAAATATAAATTAGGAAATACCTATATATACATATCATTAGAAGAGGGAATTTATATAAAGTCTGAATTAGGAAATTGTGGGTGCAAATTAAGGCATTCCCAAAAGGGGACATTACAGGCATCCTTGGGAAGTGTGAAGCATAGTTTACATACTTGGACTCAAAGAGTACTTGACAAGCCTAAAATTTTTGACTCGGCAAATACTTGGCAACTTAAAAATTAGTAAAATTTCTTATAAAAGCACTTACTGAATACAATTCTATTAGGAATAGAAAAAAGGTACTTGTTTTGGTGAGCCATCCGACGTTGAAGAAGTGGAGATTGAAGGGCACAATAAATCAAATATAGAATATTAAATGAGGAATGAAAATTTATAAATAACCATCAAAATCTTGTGATTTTGAATCCAGATATGCAAAGATGATTGCGGCATTTTGGTTATTGTTTGGATAGGTGGAAGAATTCCTTAATGAAATTTTGCGGAGGCCTGTGGGGTGCTTACAAATATGGAGATATCAAGTGGTAAGGGATTGCAAAATTACAAAGGACATTGGACAATGCGGAAATTTAAAGTTTTCCCATATATCTATGAATATTCCAAAATGAGTGGTGATCAATGTAATTTGCAAAAATACGAAGGTACCTTGGTCATGCGAAACTTTGATGATGCTTTGAATTTGTAGAGATTTCAAGCATCCTAGACAGTGTGGAAATATGAATTGCCATCGACCATATGAAAATGTTCCACAATCATGGAAAGACTCTGATAGTAAAAAGCCCGCAACTAATCCACAAACACAAAAACCCATAAGTATGAAATGTTGCGAAAATTTGAGGCAGGCTTTTTCATGAGTACTCTGCAAATATTTGGCGAGTGAATATGTTCAGGCAAGTAAAAGTCAAAAGTACTCACCATGGCAGAAAATGCATGATTACTTGGCTACTCTGTGAGTAATCTCAAAGTATGCAATCTATGGTGTGAAGTATGTGAACCTTTCAAGTTTATTGGGGAATGTTAAAATGAGCAAACATTGACCAGTTGCTTACGTTGGCTATGTGAGTGAAAGCCATTATGGTTAGCACAAATAAATGTTAACATTTTCCCATGTCAGCTATGAGTAAAAGCTACTAGGATAATAGTTAATTCATATCTAAAGGGATGAGAGATATCCTCATGTTCCACGAGGATCCATCCCTGGCAAAAAAGTGTCATTTCAAGGATGGGGATGGGGATGAAACATCACTCCACTGCCTTGCCATTTCCACCTGCAGGCAAGACGTCCCTGAGATGTCTCTGCCAAAGCAGGGTATGTGTCCCTTGCAGGGGATGTTGGAGGGGGACTCCCTATGTCTCTTGGACACCTAGGGGGTACCTGGCTGCCCCTAACCATCCAGGGGACGCTAGGGAATCCCCACACTGAACAATGTTTCTCTATGTCATGATAATTATTTTGATTTGTGTCAAATATTTGAACAGATAAACAACATGATGGTATGTACATATGGTTGACCTTGGAAGAATAAAGTTATATTTACACAGTATTGAGGCAAATTAGATTATTAAAACAACTGTTATTATTTTTGTTTACTTAGATTCATTCTCTTATCTTAACTTAAGGAAGTTAGTGATCAAACATTTCTTAATTCATACATCACAGACACCTTGGGCTTAGTAAGGAGTGGAGGATGGTGGATTTTATCATGTTTTCATATATATTTGAGTTTCTGCTGACTTCTGTAAGGAGTTTCTTAAAATAGCGAAGAAAATGAATAAAATGTTTAAAAAATGACAATATTTCTGTCTCTATCTGTGGAGCCTTTATCACTTAGACTGGCCAGATTCCCCAGCTTCACCGATAGTTCTCTAAAGGCTGAAGATTTGGTCAGAAATAATGGGGATTTTGTGTTGGAGAAAGTATAGGAATCATGGGGAAGACTTATAATTATAATAATATAATATATTTATTATTAAGTAGTTTAATTTATAAATATATATTAATAAATAGTGAAATTATACATACACACATGTATGTGTATATAACCACATATATATTATATTTGTGCTGCTAGCCACCATTCCCCCATTCTGAAACTCTGTGGAACATAGGATATCCCAAAATAATTACCACAAAATGTGATGAATTTATTATAGTGAAGATTATTCACGTACGTAGAACACCCCATTTATTTTGTGGACAAGTATAATGATAAATATGAAATGTACAAATAATGTTTGTGTAATGATTATTTACAATAATTGAAAACTGTAATACCTAAAGCTTAAGTATCACTTGTAAGGAGTCCGGACAATTAACCAGCTATATTCTTCACCGCAAGCAACTATCTTAAGATACATTACTATGAACAACTTATTCATTTGGGTAATAATTAAAAAAAAAACAGCTTAACTTCAATTACAGTTATTTGAGCATGGCTTAATTTCAACACCTTTATTATTGCTAGATATTTTTTATTGTTTTTGGTAATGCTCTTCTCTAAAGACCTTTAACTTGTCTGTAGTAGTCAGCAGATCATCAGATTTAGCGGTCACTCCTCCTTTGCCCAGTGTGATTATTTGAATTTTGCTAGAGCCAGTATAGAGACAACTTGCAGAGCCATGACCAATTTTATTTGGCTCAAGTAGTTAGATCATTGTAAATATGGTGCATTTTCTTCAATATTGAAATAACAAAAACAAACTAAGTGATCAGTGCGTTAATGTTTTTGGTTGAAGAAATTGAAGTATGATAAATGTAGATACAAGAGCTTAGCAATTCATTGGTATATTTGAAATGTTTTGCAGTTCCCATTTGGCGCTAAAGTACATGAAGTTCCTATGCTCAGATCTCAGAGGAATGATTTTATACCACCTCGAGAATTTACACGGGTGATCAGGTAAGGATTAAAATTGCAACATAACATCTATTTAAACAAAATTTCTGTATTTTTAATCTTTGAATATGTTGAACCCTGTCCTAGATATTCATATCCATGATGAAGCTTGAGCTGTTTCAGCACCAGAGATCACTTTTTCTTTTAATTTTTATAATAAATCTTCATTTAAGCATAGCTGTAAATACTAATGTGTAACAGTCAAAAGTGGTATTCCAAGAGACGAAGACTTTATACTAACTACAGATAGTTCAAGGTCTAAACTGCAATTTTTTCATTATACTGTATGAGCAGTCTGCACATTTCAGTTTTGATATATGAAGCAATATAAAAAAATGAAGAATGCTTAAAGCCTAAAATGATCGAAGCAGGGGCTCAATTGTGACCGTAAAAAGATTTTCCGGAAGTCTCATGGGTAGCTCCTAAAGTAACTCTCAATCCTCAGATGATTCACAATTTCCAAAATAGTATTTGATTTTATATAGTGGTTGGCTAGAGGATTGGATCACGCGAAACATGGTTGAAAACAGGCATCATGGGGACTTATGTGATTGTAAACGATGGAGTTGATAATGTTTTGAAGATTCAAAACACAAACTGGGGCAGGGCCTTACTGGGGCAGGGCCTTACTGAGCCAGAAACTTATAATATTGATAGAACTTGCCATCCAGGTAAATAATCATATTTGAGTCCTCAACATCTAAAGATTCTACACATAGAAAATGAAAAGAGTGGGCTGGTAAAGTCCAACATAGTGAATCCTGAGCCTTAGCAAAATTATTATGTTATGGTCAGTATTATAAGCTAGGACTACCTTGCCTTGTGCATTATGAAAAATCTCCTTGACCTTGTTACCCTTGAGTTACTAAGGTTGGATCCATCAAAGTTATGCTTGGTGAGAGGTGATTCTCAAGGACCAAGGGTAGTGGATGGATAACCAATTTTGGAAAGATGCACTTGTAAGGTATATCCATTTTTTGGAAGATAGCCAGGTTGAAGTTTGAACATATTGGAAACTGAGAAGATTAATCTTGGCCATGGCTAGTGAGGTCAACATGACATTACTAAAAAATTTCTTAAGGAGATGAGATGGAAAGTAGGCATTATCCCTTCTGGAAAAAAAATGAGTTTGGCACATCTTTAGCAAGGGCCTTATCTCTAGCAGAGAAGATTACCATATCTTTCAGCTCTTGTTCAGACACTGAAGGTGAGAGTGTCATTGTCCTTACAAGAAATCAAAAGATGGTATGTGTGAAAAACCCTCAGCCTGCGATGAATCCTTGTTCTCATCAGATTCAGAGAGTAAAGGATGGAAGGAAGCAGTAACCAGTCGTATCTAGAACAATTTGGTGATGTTTTCCAAAACCTGCCTATCTTATAGTTCGAGGAAAGGAACAGAATCTATATATTGGTGGTTGACATATTTGAATCACCTTCCTGGATCCAAATTGTCTTGGATTTGTGTCTCCAATAGGATTTCTTCTTTTGCTGCAAATAAGAGAGATTTGATATAAGCTGCTGTTCTTGGATATCCAAACTGGACAGGAAGCCATGTTTCAGAATGTGTTGCTGCAGCTGTCTTAGCTGTTGTATAACTCTCACTAATTGCTTGAAAATATCCCTTCAAACCATCTTGTTGAAAAACATCAAATAGTCTTCTCAAAAATTCAGCTACTTATGAGTTCTTACAGAGTGAACCCAATGCCTAATAGGTGCTTCTGCCACCATTTCTGGATTAAGACAGAACCATGGGTGCTTAATCCTTATTTTTTAAGTTTAAGAGAAGATATGTGGGCTTGAGTTTCAGGAGAGCACGAGAAATCTATGCCAATGATTGGTCAATATGGAGTTGGAGAAATAAAGTTGAAATATGTCTCTGCAAATGAACCCAAAGAACCTATCCAAACTTTTAAGAAATATACCTATGTCCTTTTGGCAATTGTACCAAGTGCAAGTGCCTTGAACAAAATCCAGAACAATCAGTCTGTGAGATTCATTAAAGTTATGAAGCAGCTCAGCTTGATGAGGTTTGAAGCTCAGAAATCCCTTCTTCTCAGCAACAGATATAATCATATTCAAATCTCCTCTGTCAATAATAAATAGATTGTGTACAGACTACAGATATATTTCAATAAAGGGACATACATTTGAAATCATTTTGAGAGAATAGCACACCTACTTTCTGGTGAATTTTTCACTACCATTTTCTTTTGAGTGATGAAATTTGCAGAAGGTTGTTCAACTTTTGTTTTTGTCACTTCTATGAGTGAAAACTGGAGAACCTAAGTTGATGGTGTCCATGAGTAGCCCAAAAGTGTGCTAGTTACATCATGTGACATGAAGATTTGATAACCTATGTTGATTGGACCCATGAGCAACCTAAAAGTGTGTTGAAGCATGCATTGAATAACCCGACTTTCTGTCAAGATGAAAATGTGAACTTGTCATCTACAATGGTGTCAAATGAAGACACATGTCAACACATTAAAAATTGCTCCAGTGGTAGGAAAAACTATTTCAAAAATGAAGATATATGATAATCTTGCTCCATGCATAGATGTCAAAAACCAAAATGAAGCATGCAATCTTAGGTGTTGAGCTGAACGTGAGATGTTGCAGCAATATGTTGTAATGAGAAATCCTCAATAGGTAATTGAGAAGTCTTTAAGTACCATGATCAAAGAACTTGAAATATGAATCTTGATGTGCCCCTCCCCGTGTAAGATGAGAGTGGAGAGCTGCTGCAAAGGCGCCCCTTGGAAGGAGAACAACATATATGGACCTGTATATAATGCAACACTCAATGATGCTCTCTCGGGTTTTCATCATGAGTCTCCATTAAGCTATCCTTTTTAGGTTTTCAACTTAATAGGAAGAGTTTGTAAGCCTCATTTTGGGCTTTCAACTTACAACTCAAGTGCAAAAATATGATCAACTAGAAGCAATATCCATGGTCTCAAAGAATTTGTATCAAGTTGCATATTTGGCAGTCTCAATGTGCTCATTATCAATATCCCAATGGGAAATTACAAGTACAAAAAATTATTGCTCTTATCAACAACAAAGAGATTGAGAGCATAATTATCCTCTATGGGTATTAGTACAACTCTACAATTTTCTTAGTAGGTTGTTGCTTGATAGTACAAGTATCAATATTAGTATCTGCAATGCCTAGCTCATTATCGCTTGGATTGATAGCAACATCCACATTAGGAGTAGACAAGCTCAACATGCAATGTCCCCATTTTTATCACTACGCTTTCCAGTGACTGTTAGCCTATTCCCGGATGCTCGTAGGCTAGTTAGTGGCAGAATTAGGGTTTCCCATTTTCTAGGAGGCTTATTTTGTGGATTTAGGGGTTTTTATGCAGGAGTTTGGTAAAAGGGTTTCTGGGTCTTTTTGGGTTTTCAGAGAGCTTTAGAATGGTATGACATGCATCTACATCAGATGGCTTTTCCGGACTTGCTATTTTAGTAAGTTACGATGGCTACTTGGTTTGTGCTTAAAATGCATTTGAAGTCACTTACTATTTTTAGTAGCATGCTATTTACAGTAAGTTCTATTTTTGGCAGTGCTATTTTTAGCAGCAGCTCAACGGTTCAGTGCAGTGGCTATTTCAAGCAGGGCAGTATGAGCAATTTGGTCTCCAACATTCTTGGAGCTTGTTTTGGCAAGTTCAGTGTTTTAAGTAATTCTCATGCTGGATGCCTAGTTTGGAGGAATATTTGATTATTTATAAAGTATTTCACTAAATTATATTTTGACGCCTATGTTGAGATATATTTGCATTTTTGATAAATTATTATTCCTCATGTTTTGGACACTCAAGTCAAGGAGTCAAAGACGCAACTCAATGCAATTTGGATGGTGAATGCGAATTTCATTTTGGGCACCCTAATTGGAGGGAAAAGAAGATTTGAATTGGAGTTGAGAAAAAGTTATAAATATGAGGTCTTGGCTTCATTTTTTGGATCATTCATCGAAAATATAACGAATTGCTGCTGAATTTTCTACAAACCCTTGCTTCGAGGAATGCATACCTCCTAGCACCCTTGGTTTTGTGCTTGCAAGATAGAACCTAGCTAAGTTTGTGACTGTTCTTTACATTGAAGAACAGATTGAGCCTATTGAGATGAAGATTTTTAGATTTATGAAGTTTTCTGAATTTTTGAGTTGTTTTGACTTGGCTGGAAACACCTTTTTGTTCATAGCTCCTTGCATGAATTTTTGCTAGTTCTGGGTATTGGTCCTATATTTTAGTCTACCTTGGGTGCCCCTTGCAAAGTTCATATTTTTTGGTCAACTCTTGGATTTTATCTTGTTGGTCACCCATTTTTGGAGGTTATACTTTCTTTATGGCTGCATTGGGAAGCGTGCATACATAAATCATTGTTGTTTGGAGGTGTTTCTCAGCTTGAACTTGATCGCCCACCTTCCAACTCTCATTTGCTTTCAGTTTCAGATCAAAGGAGGAGTTTGGAGTAAGATATGAGCATTTTAGTGAATTTGGTATTTGCTAGTTAGGTTTTCTGTTTGCTGCTATTTTATATCAGACCTGATATTCTCCATCTATTCTTTGTATTTCCAGTTGATTATCATGTGTTTGATAGTGGAGATGGTTGCCTAACATGTTGATGATCTATTTCTATGTATATCTCCTTTCTATTGCAGCTGAAGCTATACTTTGTAACATTGATTATCAGTAGTACTAATCAGCTTTTTTACCTTTTGCACTTTACCTCTTGTATTCCCACTATTAGTGGAAGAGACTGGCCTCGCCATCTTATATTTCAGTTTTGTGCTTTACTCATTCCCACCGTTTGGTGGAAGAGACAGGCCTCGCTGTCTATTACTTTCAGCACTTTACTTTTATTTACTGCTCGTTGAAAAGCAGAAGGGGTGACTAGCCACCCAAACATATTCTTTCAGTACTTTGTATTACACTCTCGCTGAATAAGTGGTCGAGTTGCATTGCATTCATAGTTGATCGGCTGAGCCATCTTCATAGTGTAATTCATGCTTTCAGTTCTTTTCAACTAACAATCCCCTTTGCACTGTATGCTCTCACCTTGCCCTCACTGGGATTTGGGTGATCAGAAAGTGAAGGGTTACTTTCAGCTGGATTATCTTGATTATCTAATGTTAACGGGTGAAATTGTTGTGGAAAAATTGGAAAAAATTATAAAGGGATATTTCAATGGTATTAGAGCTCAAGTTCCTGCTATCCTGTTGGGAGAACAAAAATAAATTGGAGTTGCCACAATGGAATTCAGTAGAGATGTCGAACAGTTCAAGAGGCAATGTGAACATGAGGCTTCCCTACTCCATGCGGAATATCATAACATGACAGATGAGTTTAAGAACTTAGTTCCTTTTGATTCCTTCTTGAATTGTGTGGTGATTTTGAAACTTGAAAAAATGGTTGTGGTCAACTACATCAAGAAAATGATAAAAAAAGAAGCAAAACATGCCATGGATGAAAAGTCGGGGAAGGAAGAAGTGTTTGTTTGTGGTTGCAACCCACAAGTAAGCACGTTGGAGAGATAAATCAGTCAACAAGTTTGGTAGATGGCACAAGCAAGGTGCACATGACACATCAGAATGACCATGAGTTTGAAGAAGAAACCTTGACATATGAGGAGTGTGTGTTAGAGCCCCAAAATACTCCGTCGGACTTGCCTATGACTGGAGGTAATGAAGATTGGTTAGGTGAAAAGAACAAAACAACAATTTTGAATCCTAATGTGGATTCAACCAATGAAATTCTTGAGACTAATGACTTTACAGAAGATGTTAGTAGAACTATTGTGTGGGTTGAGTTTGCTAAAGAAGAGCATGTAAGGATAATTTGGGTGGCGTCATTGAACCAACTTATGACCATTACCTTAGTGATGATGTTGGTGATGATTCCAATGTGTTTGTATCTAATCATGTTGAAGATTTGGTGATAACTGGTTCTCCTCTTGTTGCTGACCCAACTTTCCAAGAGTTTTCACATGAAGAATTTAGGACAAGTGATCAAGAAGACCTCTTTGGCATGCATGGGACTACTAATGATGAAATCAGCAACATACCTACTCATGATTGGTTCATTGAAGATAAAAATGATAGAGTTTTCCAAACAACTAGATATTGATGACTCTTTGCTTCATTATAATGTTGGTGACATTGGTGGACTTGGGCTTGATCATCAAACTAAGCCCTTGGAGAGAGATACTTATGAAGATATTAGTTTAAGTGAGTTGGGAGGTGATTTATTCAAAGAGTCAACACTCCAAGAAAAGTGTGATGAGCATTTTCCTTTTGATCAAAACAATTAGCCCCTTAGCATTTGGGATTCGGGTGTGAAGGCACCTAGCGATGACAAGGAACTTGTGTGGGATGAATTTCCCTTTGATCCCGATGATGAAATGGAACTTTATGAGGATTCTATATCAGCAAACAGTGGTGATGTTATGCTTGAGTTTGGGGATTTCTTCTCATTTGATCAAAGTAACAATGAGGTGGAAGCAGATTTAGAAGTCCTTAAGGCTCTTGATATTGAAGAGTTTGATGGTGTTCTTGAGCAAAAATCTGATTTATTAGTGCATGGAGCTGATTATCATCTAGGTGTTGAGCAATGTCATCACATGGATAATGTGGGGTGTGAGACTAGGGGCAGCCAAGGAGTTGTTGTAAACAAAAATGAAAACTCTGATTGTAAGCAAAGGCTCGAAGAACTAGTGGAGTCTGATCTTATTTATGATATTGAGCATCTGCAACTTGTTAGTGGTGAAAGACAAAGAGTCTTGGAGCAGCTATGAGGGCAACAAAGACAAGAAACAAAGTTCTGATTTTCAGTTACAGCCTATCAGCAGTACACCACCTATGCCTATTTTATGAGTGGAAGGATCAACTCATGAGGTCCTTTGAGAATGAGGTGCGAGCTCTATCTAGGTTTGACCGTACACATAGTTTGATAGAAGAACTCTATTGGAAGGCTCAACTTAAAGAGAGATGAAAAGGGGTTAAGGATGAAGTTGCTCTTCCTAATCTGCAACTTATCAAAGACTCTTTGGAGACATTGAAGTTAGAGTACATACACTTGATTGGAGATCGAGATTATGCCATTGAATTTGCAAAGAAGACCCTTAGTGCATTCCAAGGAAAAGAGAGAAAGGTTGATGGGCTTATGAGCTTGAATCAACAAAAGGAATGTTAGAAGATACTCAGGTGGCACTAAAAGAGGCAAAAGATCAGCTTGCTGATTAAAAAACTTTTTGTAGTATTCTCCCTTAATTTTTTCCAATTTTAACACAACAAAACCAACACCAAACCACTGATTAGGGTTAGCTCCAAATGAAGACCAGCTTGTTAATGAATTGAAATGAACTGTAGGCAGCTGGCCGACCATGAAAAGAAATGAATTACAATGCAGGCGGATAATCGACCATAATTCCGCTCTACCACTTATTTAGTGGGGGGAATAATCTCCACTCTACCACTTATTTCAGTGGGGAGAAAATAATAAGAATAAAGATAATTATTTAAACTCAACCACTTCTTCGTGGGAGTGAATACAAACATAAACTTGCAACAATAATAAAATAAGTTGTTAGTACTACTAAACCAACTTTACAAACATTGAGTTATAGCTACAAACAACAAAGATATGCTTCCAAAATCCTCAGAAAGTTAGAGTAATAATCCTCTAACAATTACAATGCCACAATGATATAGAAATGAAGCTCAAACCAGCATTATACTTAAATTCACTAAGTCTGATTAGAAATAGTATAAACAGAAAATCAGACCAACAAAGAAGAAAATCACCAATATGAACACTACTCCTTCAATTTAGCTCTGGAGGACTTCAAACAACAGTCAAAAGAAGCCCCTAAACATGGCATCCATCTTCCAATAAAAAATTCGAATCAGAAACAACAATCCACAGTTGGCACGAATTCCAAAGCCAACTAGAAATGGTACGGCCTCTGAAGGAGGTCGACTTGCATTTAAAAATTCAATCTTCAATATTAAAATCTACAAATTTGCAGACTTGGGCGCCCTACACAGATACGCATGGGCCAGTACCCAGAATGATATAAAATTCAGAGGCAAAGCTATTGATAGAAGTTCGCTTCAGCCATTGACATCAGCAGTACAAACAGATTATAAACCAGCAATCTGCTTGTAATTGAAATTCGAATTGAGCTCTATCCACGCTTCTGAATGAAGCATGGTCTTCTTCAATTAGCATCTTGGAAGCCATAGTTTCAGGCACGAAGAATGGTGTGAAATTGCTAAGCTTGCCCTTAGCCAAGTTCTAGATTCAGTCCAACAGCATAACTTTCCTATCAAATTCCAACCTATTTAGCTCTCCTCAAAGCATCAATATATAAGCTCAAATGGCGAATGAAGCAACCTGTAACTCCCAGCAAGAAACTCTTCAATTTCCTCTAAGGGACGCCACCTCTCAATCATTCATTTTTGAATTAATAAAACATTAATTATCTTCCTCTAGGCGTCCACTTTTAAATTGCAATAATAAAACATTTAATATAAACATTAGATGCTCAAGTGATTGACCCCCTTAATGTCCCCATCTTTCAAATGACTTGAAGTCATTAAGCCTAGACGTGGGGTACAACTTCAAAACATAAAATTGACTAAGTATAGAACTCAGTCCAAGGAGGTAGTTAAGAGCAACACCCAAACTGCAACTGATAAACTGCTAAGAATAGCAAGCTGACATTAGCCGAGCTGAACCAAACTGATGATGATGCCTCTGCCATAAATGGACTTACTAAAAATAGCAAATGTCAAAAATAGTAAGTTCACTTCAAACTCAACAGAAAACCAAACTGATCAGCCACACTGAATTGCAAATGATTGAATTGTTGTTAGAATGATACTGCTAAAAATAGACTTACCAAAAATAGAAAACTGCTATAAATAGTAAGTTTGCAAAACTTCCTCTGAACACCAACTAAGCAGTATCATGACTTACTATAAATAGTAAGTGTTTCCAAATATCTTCTAAGCACAAACCAAGTAGCCATCATGACTTACTATAAATAGTAAGTGCCTGAAAAGGTTGTTAGACTCAGATGCATGTCACACCACCCTGGAGGTCTCTAAAAACCCAGAAACCTTTCCTACATGCAAGGTACCTGCCAAAATTGCATGTCATTATCTTAACATGCATGTTACCCCATCCCGAAGCTCTCCAAAAACCCAAAAAGCTTCACCAAACATGCGTCAAAAATTCACACATGCAACCCATCAAAAATGCATCTGAAAGAGGAAACCCTAATTTCCAATTCGGCTTAACCTACAAGTTTCCGGAAATAGGCTAAATCCAAATGAAGAGCGTAGGGCTAAGTTGGGGACATTACACTTTTCGGGGAGCAAGAGAATGAGCAAAGAGCTAAAGAAATCAAGCAAGTAATTGGTGAGTTTGATAACCTTCGAGAGGAGTTTGATCTTGAAAGTTTCACAAGAAAATCATAAGTTGCGTGTGCAAATTCAAATCAGCAAGATGGAAGTGAGCAAGAGGAAAGGGATGACTTCCAAGTTCTTGACAATCCTTTCTTTGAAGTAGGTGCAGAAGCAATTAGTGACAATCCCCTCTTTGTCATGGAAGATGAGACATGTTGATGCAGGCATCCATGGAAAATTGGCAATCCTGTATCAAGTAGAATTTTCAATTTTTGTAGAGCAATTTTGAAATTTTGTGGTGAGTAAATTTTGGTTTGGAATTCAAATTTAAGGTGGTAAATGATATATATTTGAATAATTAAACTTGACAAATTAATTTCCCTTTGCACATTGTCAAGTTGACATGTGGGAGAAAAAAATAACGAAAAAGCAGTTTTAAACTATTTAAATCATAGTAACGAGACTTGGACTCGGCTTGAACTCAGCTAGGGTGACTCGACTCAAGACTCAAGACTCGGCACTCGGACTCGGCAAAATGAAAAAACCCTACAAATTCAGAAATTTTTAAGGATTTAAAACTTGTTTCAAGCACCCTTTATTGAATAAACCTTAAAGACACAATAACATCATTAAATAGAAGCAAATTTGATCACATACACAAGTATACAACGATTACATAAGTATAAAGTACACAAATTGTAGCTGAGCTGCTGAAGAAAATAACATACTTAGATATATAAATATAGTCAAATGTATACAAAACTCATGGAATATGAAATCTATGACATCAAATGTTCCATATAAATATGAAATATCAAAAAAATAGCCACAAGTCTATGGCTTAGTGGAGCCAGCATCCTTCCTACGAAGGCTTCCAAGGGTCCTCGATGATGTAGCAGCTACAGCCATAGTCTCTACCTATGTTTCCATGCCACTCTCACCAACATCAGCTATGTCTCCTCGTGCTCTAGCTTCCTCCTCAGCCATGGCTACAACCTCAGCCTCTCTCTCTACCTGATCCACCCAATCAAGGTCCTCATCACTAAAGATTGCATCTGTAGCCTCAGTGATCCACTCAGACTATGGATCAACCACCTCTAGCTTGATCGGGGTGGAGTCTTGGTCAAAGATCTTCCTATATTTGAGCCAAAGGTTGTAATGAACATATACATAAATTGTTCATCCTCTCCACTGACAATCTATTGCGCTTGGAGTGTATGTGCTCAAACATACTCCAATTGCGCTCACAACTAGATGAACTGCATGGCTGGCTCAATATACGAATGGAAACATTTTGAAGGTTCGGTGTATTAAAACCAATCATATGTCACCATCTATTTGAAATGAGAAAAAGAAACAAAATCAATCTCATTTCCAACTTTAATTTTCAAGTTTTAGGTTTCAAGTTCAACATTTAATAATAAATTATAATATAAAAAGATGAAAATTATTCCCTTATATATATTTTTACTTGGTTGTAATCTCGTCCTACTCTCTTTGCACAATTGACGTGCAAAGAGGTCTCCTTGTGCCTTAGTGAAGGCATCTATCTCATGCACTATCTGTGTAGTAACAGCAGGCAACATCCGCTCTATCATCAAGTAGAGCCCACTAAGAATCTCTTTGTCTACACGGAAATCACGGTTGAATTGGAAAGCCGGATTTAGGAAACATGCGGCTGCATGGAGGGGCCTATGAAGTTGGTGCCATCTCCTATCAATGATCTCCCAAATGGGATGATACTTGTCCTCAACTCCACCATAGACAGATCTAATGGCCTCTTTGGCCCTATCTATGCCCTCATATATGTAGCCCATTGAAGAAGACCACTCCTCTTGAATGAAGCATGGTCTTCTTCAATTAGCATCATCAAAAATGCAATCAGCCACAACAATCCCTATAGTGCTTGTAGCATTGGATGAGGAAGACCACTTCTCACCAACAAACATACACCTTAAAGCTGCTTTTGACCGAATCAAGGATTGCAATGTGATAAAATTTGTTGCAAACCTAGTGATGCCAAGACGAGCCAACTCCCTCAACCTCGTGTATTGCCTCATAAGGTTAAGCACCCATGTGTGATTGTATACAAATTTGCAAATGTTTTTTGTGGCATCCACACATGTTTTGATCCATGGGAGCTTGCCAAGATCCTTCGATATGAGGTCAATGCAATGGGCAGCACATGGAGTCCAGAATATAGTAGGGTGTGCTGGTGTACATTTTATCATCCACCGTACACACAAAATAAAACGTCCCAAAACACTCTATCTTCTCTTGAACAAAATCACCGCGTATGCTAAGATTGCGAGATCATATGGCGACTCCAAGGTTTCTTTTGTCAAGTCTTGACATGTGGATAAGCTCAATGGGCGTTGTGATATGTTGGTAATACACAAAGGGACTTACGTTTAAAATCATTCACAAGTTTAGGACTTAGACGGATTTAACATTAAATGCTCCTTTTTGGGATTTCAAAAAAAAGTGCAGAAGGATAAGGGTTTAGAAGTTCTAATCTACTCCTAAGAATTCAAGAGATGGTAAAGATTAGGTGAAACTGGTAACCACGCTTTGCTTCGCCTCCCTAGGACAACTGCACAAAGTGGGTGCAATCTTCAAGGGGTGTGATTATAGTTTTCATGTCTTGAACAATACTTATCCAAACTGAAGTTAAACATCCACAATCATAAGCTCAGGCTAACTTTACGCATTGAATAAAAATCATCTATTCAAAGAAAGTATGAGCTAAGTTCAGCAATCAATACTATCGGATCTTTCATTCATTCAACAAACATTCAAATCAAATTCTATCTTAATTCTAATCTAATGTTGAAGGAGATATGCAACCTTGCAAACCACTTGACAATAAAAGGGATTCAAAGCAAATCATGCATAAGAGCTTTTATTATCGGAAGTAGCTATACACAACAATCTCATACCACTCTCTTCACAAAATGAAAATGAGAGATCTTGAGTTTATATAGAGTTTCTGAGAATAAATGAAAGGCCAAGATTGAAACAAATCAACGGCCAAGATCAATACACATCAACCCTAATTAGGGTTTCCAAAAATATCATTAACACTAATTACATGAAAGACAAGTGGCGCCTGGAGCTATTTTCAAGGAAGTGTGTCCCTATCCCCTCGAGCGGCAGTGTTTTCGATTAATTTGGACACGATCAGGATGACCTCTTCCATCGTGACCTGTGGCAGCATGTTTATTTTGAATTCCAGCCCATCCAAGTCCTCAGCATATCTAGCAAAGGCACTCTCCCATTCCAATTCTTGTTTCATGAAGGCATCCCGGATGGATAAGAAGTTCGCCACCCTAGTGAAGTTCTGTCTTAGAATCGATCCTGTGATGGAGAAGAAGATTTCCTGAACTTTGCTTTGGATTTTCTAGCTGCATGTCATTCTCTCGAACGATCTCTTTCTTGAACATATCCGCAGCTACAAGGAAAATCTTGTTCTAAATTTCTCTAATTTGTTCCTCAACTCTGAGTCCATCGGCTTTTGCTCTTTCCAAGACCTCGCTTCGTGCTGTCAACGCCCACTACCAAGTGTGGAAGTCATAGGCAGCGCCTACTGCAATTATCTTCCCATCGATCAACTCCTATTTTGGAACTCCCTTTAGCACTCTGAGGCATGGAATGATCCTATCCTAAATGTCTGGGAGGTTGTCCCAAACTTCTATCATGACAGCAAGTTTGGAAAGCAATGAGGAAGTTTGTCCATAGGCTAGTGTCAATCTCTCCATAAATGCAGCCGCTTCTATGTTTTTACTCGCCATCCATTCCTTAGCTTCTGTAGCCGTGACCATATCTTCTTCAATGTCCTTGGCCGTTTCCTGTGAGGATTTTAGAAGAGGAGTTGCTGCATCACCCTAATTGAGCAGTTTGGTCAGGTGCTAAATGTACTCCTTCAGGTGCTCGACCTCCTTATATTCCTTCTTCTTTGCCACTTCCTTCTCCAGTCTTGCCTTGATAGTAGAGATTGAGTTGTCCAACTCTTCAACCTCCTGGCCTTTTGCGTTGGGCCCAAGTCAATAGTGGTGATGACATACTCATGGGGAGCAATATCTTCTTGTGGCTTGTCTACTATCGGATTGCAATCTGCACAGAACAACCGCCAGCTTCGTCCCTCTGGATCGTGGAGAATTTCTTGGCGGGCTTCTTTACAGCAACTTGCTCTAACCTAGCCAAGAAGTCTGCAGTGTCATCTTCCTCCTGAGTCTCAACTGGCACCTGTATCTTCAATCTTTCCTTCAACCAGTCAAGAATTGTGGGTTGTTCAACGTCGTCCTCTTCTTGAACATTTTCTCCACCTAGAATATCCAAAATTCCTTTAAGAGCAGAAATTATTCCCTCTTGAAATTCATCATTCTGGATATCCATTTCGTTCTCCGAATCAAGTACTTTTGTGCCTGTAGGGAATGGGGGCTCGTCATCATCTAGCTAGATTGGCTCAATATTACCCTCATGAATCGGAGAAGGAATTCTCATGTCGGCAATGAATCATCCACAGTGGCCACTATCTCATCAATATTTCTGGATCAGCGAAATGGGATGGCTCCACCCTCTTTCTCTTTTGAACAGGTTTTGCGTTTGTAGCTGCTTCTTTCCTCTTCTTGGAGTTGGTAATTTCAATCAATTCAGCACTATGAGATGCTCCTGCATTTGAGGAATATGGTTCCACCTCGCCTAGTAAGTCATATGTGAGGGTTACTCTTCTTCGCTTTAACTCATGGACTCATTGGTCAACCCACCACTGAGAATATTTGACAACCGGCCTCAGTAAGGTGGTTAAATCTGCTAGCTCAGGCTTTGACCACTTCACAGGAGGAAGAGGCCAACTCTCATCAAAGCACAATTGACATACTCTCCATCATCTTCCAGCTGATCAGGCACTCGGCAAAGTTCAATCTCTCTGATGAAGTTCACTGACAATCTAGACCATAATCTTTTCCTGATTTCATATTCGTCTGCAGCATTTGCCTAGATATCCTCCAGGTCTACCGTATGTTTATACTTATTTCCATCCACGGTCTGAATGCGGTTATGAGGGTCAAAGTTGGCCTTGGACCAATAAGTTGTGAACGGATATCATTGTATCTCAAACCTGGCACTTTTAGCTGCTTGTGCCGATGGACAAGACTCCAACATGTTTCCAATGAAGAATGGAAAGGTAACGGCTGCCTTCTGTTTTGTTCTCTGGAAGCCTTGGTACATCTCCAACTGCCTAAGGACCTCTAGTAAGATCATCATATTGGTAGGATAAATTGGAAGTCGGTAAGGATTTCTAGTGAATCCCTGAATCCTTATGTATGTGAATCTTGGAAATTGGATAAATCAAGATCCATATTTGTTGATCAGGCTTTTAGCTTCATGACTTAGCCTCTGGTGAGTTCCTCCTTGGAGTATTCTGGTGATGTACATGAGAAAAGCATCATTTGCCCGTTTGAAGTGAGATTTCTCACTGAGCTATAGCTACGGATAACAATGATATGACTTAAATTCATTCTCACCATTGCCTACCACGCCTTTGCATATTAGTCCTAAATATCTATAAGTTTTGGCCAATAGATAGACGATGTAAGAACTCATGTGGAAAGATTTTGTCCTTTCCAGATTAATTAGTTGCTCATGGAGATATCACTAATCATTTGGGACCAATTGAACATCCTAATGCCTGAGGTGATTTCATCAATGAAATATTACATCCATGTCTCAAATGGCGCGCCTAGAGCATTGTCGGCTATTCTATTTAATAATAAAATAATGTCTCCATAGTCCTCCTTGAAGTCTGTACGAAGCAGCTTCTTGGGCATTTTCTTGGCAAAGGCCCTCGGTTTTTCCAGCCATGACTTGTTAATGTTTGTGGCACAAAGTTTGAACTGGTCTTCATATAACTTTCTGGTGTCCTCCTTAGTCTTGTACAAAGTCCGGTTATACGTCGGGATTCCAAATGCTTCCTGGATTGCCAATTCTCCGAGATGAGCTAATATACTCCCATCAGGTGCAATAATCTGCCTCTCCTATGCATCGTAATGGATGGCACACTCCACCATTAATTCAGCACATTCTACAGCTGGTGGAAATTCGGCTGCTTGGACGATGCCATTCCTCATCATCCAGCAAGCGATTGGTGTCGGCAGGAATCCATCATGTCCGTACATCATCTTCTTGAATTCTTTGAAGTCCACATGTCCGTACATCCTCTTCTTGAATTCTTTGAAGTCCACATGCCCGAGATTGGTGTCTGTAATATTTTTCCACTAAGAATTAATTTTAGATTCTGGCTGCAATCCTTTGCTGGCAAACTTCATTTGCGCCTTTATCGATGGTTCTCCCCAGGTGGTCATTAACCTGCAATAAATAAAAAGAATTAACATTAGTGTAGAGACTTTTAAATCTGGTTTTTTTTTTTGGGCCTTTATTCGAAAGTTTTCACTTTCAGCTTGTTAAAAAGATAAATTTCTGTGAGCAAGCAAGCTGAAAATGGGTGAACTTGGTTAAGTCATGACAAATCTTTTCCAGAGTGTTCGAATAAGATGGAAGAAGAATAGAAGAACTTAGCCAATCCAATTTTAAACCTTTGAAAGTATCCTTTGGCTGCAAATCGAATTCAACTTCTAAAGTTTTACTCAAAAATCCAAAAAAAGAACACGCCTTTTGTTGGAAAATACGCCCTTTAGCCAAGAATCCCAATTTATTTCTTCAAAAATGGCGTCCTCCAGTCCAAGAATTTACTCCACTGAGAAAATCTACTTTGCCTTCACAAATTTATCTTTCGCAACTTCGAAAGAGCTAAGAGAAAACTTGTGACTAACCTTGTGGAAGAATGATTTGAAAGAAACAGTCGAACTTGTTATAAAGCTGGAGAAGTTGATGGTTTTAGCAACTTCGTGTTTTCTTTCTAAGTTCGTCAAAATTAGACTTGTTTTATCTCTTCCAATACTGGAGATTTCGAAAGAAAGTTTCCATTTTTTTATCCTGGCGCCATCCTCACCAGAATCCCCTAGATTTTTCTTCTTTCTTTGAGCTCAAAAATTCGCTTGAGTGTTGAATATTTATTTCAAACGTTGGAAAATATTAAATATTCAATGTACTAAATTCGATTTTCCAACCCTTTCGATCTTTTAATTATGGCGAATTTTGATTTTGTCTAAGGAAAATTTGGTATTTCTCGTGTCATTTTCCATTTTCCTCTAGGCATTGAACATTTTAAATAAATTTTCCTAAGTGTTGGAAATATCCAAAGTATTAAATTTTCAACCTCTTTTAATCTTTTCCAACCCATTTAAACCATTTAATTTTGGCTATTTTTAATTTACCCATGGCTAAGTAATTATTATTTTTTTTTTTAAGTCATTTTGTTTCTCTTATTTAGCCAGGGTGGACTTCTAGACTTCCTTGCCATTTTTCTCTTGGTGGGCGGACTTGTCACTTGGCCAGACATTTTCCTTGGTGAGTGCACTTTACCAACACTTAGACTTTTCTCTTCTTAGCCTAGGGTGGGCTTCATAGTGCCTTAGACAATTTTCATCATTCCAAGGGCGGACTTGGCTTAAGTTTGGACACTCCTTTATGCTGGGCGGACTTGGAGGCCTCTTTGCCATTCATGTTTTTCTTCATACCTTAGAAACTTTATCATGCTTGGGAGGCGGACTTTGAGTCTTTTATGCCAAGGGCAGACTTTGCTAAGTCTTTGCCATCTCCTCATTAGTTTGGGCAGACTTCATGATTGCTCTGCCATGATGCAAGGGCGAACTTCAAGGTTGGCAAGACATTTCCTTCTTCAAGTGGGGCGGACTTCATGATGATTATGCCATGAATTTCTTGTTGCCATTCTTGTCTGCTTCTGGATCATCAAAGCCTTGACATGTGATTTTTCCTTGCTTTTTATGATTTTTTTGTGCTTTTACTCTTGGAGGTGCAAAATTTTGATTTTGAAGATGAAACGTTGACACCATGACCTGTGAGACCCAAACCCTAGGTTGACTTTCTAAAAATAGAAATTTCTAAAATAGAAAAAAACAAAAAGCAAAATTTCTAAAAATAGTAAGTCCCGGATTGGTCCAAAAATGCCAAAAATGAAAAAAGCAAAAAGCAAAAAAGCAGAATCCCTAAAAAATAAGAAGTATCAGAATTGACTCAAAGCACAGGCAATCCTCGTCCTCCGGACCTTTTGAGCACTTCTATGACGTCTAGGCACTATTTTGGGCTTGAACTCTCTACTTGACTCGGATGGTTTTCAAAACTCTAACTCTAAACTCTCAAAGCAATAGACCTCATGAAATTGCAGCGCTACGACAAAACCCTACAAAAGCAAACTACTAGGGGTCCCCATTTGCAATGGGGCGATGTGTGAAAAGGTCACAACAGGGTGCCTCTCCAATAATCTTCCAGCAGCAACATAATTTGCTGCATTATCTGTCACCACTTGAACCACATTCTCTTCGCCCACCTTAGCTATCACCTCCTCTACAGCCTCACAAAGGTATGTGGCATTTTTGAATTGGACGGAAGCATCAATGGACTTGATGAAGACGGTGTCACCTGAAAAAATAAACAAAACCAATTATTCAATAAATTAAAAACATAAATCAGCCATATTAAATTATTAATCACTAAATCAAATTCAAATTTCAAATTAATCAATGCATTGAGGGAAGTACAATTACCTCCACAGGAAACTAGAAAATTAAGCAGCATCGTATTTCTCCTATCGGTCCAACCATCAGTCATGATGGTGCAACCCAAACTCCTCCACTGCAAGTGCTGCTCTTCTAATTGTGCTTTACATTTGCCACCTTTTGAGTCAAAAGTGGGCCCTTTAATTGATCTTCAGTTGGGGCTTTGAACCCCGTGCCACATATGGTTATGGCATCAACCATATTTTGCCAAAAAAGACACCTAAAACATGTCATAAATAAATTAAGAAGGTACTTAGATAAGTATTGTAAATTGAAAAGTTTTAAGTTTTTAACTTTAAATTTGAATTCGATAATGAGATACATCTAGATTCTAAAATTTAAATATAAATTTTAAAACAATTAAATGAAAAAGAATTACCTGATTACATGGAAGGGAATGGTGCAATAGTACCAGAAGTCTGCAATTGTTTTCTTCGTTGCATCATGTGCATCCTTGTTCCAACCCATGCTCTCAAGCGACGATTGGGAACCAGGAGTAGCGCATGGTATAAAATATGAATCCACCCTAGATTTACGAACTCTAGGGCCAATGCTAACACTCCCACTAGCACTAGCAGTAGCAGCACTAGCAGTAGCAGCGCTAGCAACACTAGGAGTACGCATAGCTGGTGCACTAGCACTAGGACAGTATGGAGGCATGGAAGAAGCATCTCCAACATCGCCAATGCTCGCCAACTCCTCCCTCTACCTCTTTTTCATTTCTTTTTGCAATTCAAATGTTTCTAATTGCACTTGCACTTCATGAATAGCCTCAGGAGGTGCTTTAGGGCAGCCCACTGCATCATGGATGGGTATGCGTGCAATGTGGTATTTCAATTTGTTTATGCCTCCATGATATATTGTTTTGCAATATTTACATTTTGCCTCTCATTTTTTTTGCCCAGCAACTATTTCAGCAAGTTTCCAAGCAAAGTCTTTTCTGCCTGGGGTTTGAAACATTGTGAAAATATGGTTTGATTTGCAAATGAATGTGGCTGCAATAACAAGTAGGGTTTCTAAAATTATTTAAGTTGCAAGTAGGGTTTGTAAAAAATAAAAGATGCAAACTCAAAAAAAATAATGATTTTACAAATTACAATGAATTATTTGTGAAAAAGACACAAAAAAACCAATTAAAATCAAACTTACCTCTTAGATTAGGCTTAGAATGCAGTGCAAACTCCTCCCAATTGTTGGTAATGAGCTCTCAATGCACCTTCTTGCTGGTATGAAGCTTCCCAAATGATATCTGAGCCTAGATTTGTCTTCAACAGCTTGCTGGTTGCCCTACAATGATCTCTTTTTTTTCTTCACAACTCTCTTTTCTCCTCCTATTTTGTCAAGTGAATGAAATGAAGTTGCTTTTAGGGTTGGGGAGATGATATAAATAAATAAAAAGAGCAAGTAAAACAAGTATTTTATGTTTTTTTTTTTGCTTTTTGGTCTTTGTTGCGTCTGCCGTGTCTAGGGCTCGGGACTCTCTTGGAAGCGGCGCGTCCGGCGAGTCCTGTGGAAGTGGCAAGTTCGGCCAGAACTCAGCAGGACTCGGCCGAGTCCGAGTCTGGGCTCCCAAAACTCGACTAGGGTCACTCGGCTCGAGACTCGCCGAGTCCTGGTGACTCTAGTTACTATGATTTAAATTAAAAATATTTGAAAGGCAATTTTGGGTGTTGGGATTTGAATTTGGAGCTTTAAAAGACCATTTAATGATCCCTAAAAAGTAGGGACTAAGGAAGTGGGCACCCAGGCCTTCTTTTTTATTTTTGCTTTTTCAAGAGTAAAAAAAGAGAAGAATTTAAAACTGTTTTTTTTCCTATCTTTAGAGGGCTGCTGAGAATGAATATTTAATTGTTTTTAATGATTTTTGAGAGGCTTTAATGAGCAGCAACACCATAGGTCGTGCTATATTGGATAAGGAAAAATAAATCATATGAAATCAATTTCTGGATAGCAAGAGTTAAGAATAGAAAACCACTTTTCATTGCAGGGGGTTTTGAAGAGGAATTTGGGAAGAGAAATTGAAGGATATAGGAAGAAGGTATAGCATTATGTGGGGAATGTTTTCTTGGTATGGTTTTGCAGTTTTGGACTAATTTGCAATTGTCCATTGAAGTTTTTGAGCATTGGAATGAAACTACAAGAGTTGCAAGCAGTGTTGGAGTGTTGGAAGGTGAACTAGTTTGCTAGAGCTCACATAGTTGAGCATAGAATTGTATTTGAATGTTTCCATTGCATATAAGATGTTTGTAGAAGTTTTTATTTGCTGTTTATCAGTCTATTAAGACTGAAAAATCATTTGTAATAAGCTTCCTTTAATAGAGAAATTCAATGGGTTCATGTGCAATCAAGTGTTGAGTTTAAATTGCAATTTTTCTTTCATGTCTAAGAAATTGTTTGAGGATTTTAGAAGAGGGATTCTTGAGTTTAAATTCTCTCTACATTAGTGGTATCAGAGCAGCAAGATATTTAGTGTGTAACAGACCGCCGAAGAGAGGCAGTTGCACCAGGACTGTGTTGTGGGTGTTGAAAAAAAAAATGGATGGAAGAGGAGCCCATCATGGTAGAGGAAGAGGAAGAGGAGATAATTTTGTAAGAGATGATGATTTTAGAGCCTTGAGAAGGCAGGTTGAAACATTGCAAAATGAGATAAGGAGAGGATTTACAAGAATGAGAGACCCAGGAAGTGATGATGAAGAAGATGAGAACACAGAGAATGCTAGTTTCAATATTGAGCGAAGAGAGGAAGTTGCAGTAGTTGCAAGAGATCCATTGTTAAGGGTTTTAACAAAAATGGGAAAAAAACCAAGTATTGATGTTCCTACCTTTAATGGGATATTTAAATCTAGAAGAACTGATAGACTGGATAAATGATATGGAAGATTATTTTGATTTTGAAGAAATTGGAGACCCAGATAGAGTGAGATTTGCCAAGACAATATTAAAGGGTCATGCTTCGATTTGGTGGAGAGAAATTCAGATAGAATGAGATTTTCAATTTTTGTTGAGCAATTTTGAAATTTTGTGGTGAGTAAATTTTGGTTTGGAATTCAAGTTTAAAGTGGTAAATGATATATATTTGAATAATTAAACTTGACAAATTAATTTCCCTTTGCACATTGTCAAGCTGACTTGTGGGAGAAAAAAACAGTTTTAAAATATTTGAATTAAAAATATTTGAAAGGCAATTTGGGGTGTTGGGATTTGAATTTGGAGCTTTAAAAGACCATTTAATGATCCCTAAAAAGTAGGGACTGAGGATGTGGGCATCCAGGCCTGCTTTTTGATTTTTGCTTTTTCAGGAATCAAAAAAGAGAAGAATTTAAGACTATTTTTTTTCCTATCTTTAGAGGTCTGCGAGGAATGAATATTTAATTCTTTTTAATGATTTTTGAGGGGCTTTAATGAGCAGCAACACCATGGGTCATGCTATATTGGATAAGACAAAATAAAACATATGAAATCAATTTCTGGACAGTAGGAGTTAAGAATAGAAAACCACTTTTCATTGCAGGGGGGTTTTGAAGAGGAATTTGGGAAGAGAAATTGAAGGATATAGGAAGAAGGTGTAGCATTATGTGGGGAATGTTTTCTTGGTATGGTTTTGCAGGTTGGGACTAATTTGCAATTGTCCATTGAATTTTTTGAGCATTGGAATGAAACTACAAGAGTTGCAGGCAGTGTTAGAGTGTTGGAAAGTGAACTAGTTTGTTGGAGCTCACATAGTTGAGCATAAAATTGTATTTGAATGTTTCCATTGCATATAAGATGTTTGTAGGAGTTTTTATTTGCTGTTTATCAGTCTATTAAGACTGAAAAATCATTTGTAATAAGCTTCCTTTAACAGAGAAATTCAATGGGTTCATGTGCAATCAAGTGTTGAGTTTAAATTGCAATTTTTCTTTTATGTCTAATAAATTATTTGAGGATTTTAGAAGAGGTATTCTTGAGTTTAAATCCTCTCTACATTACATGTGGTGAAGTGACCAAGCATGAGGTCGATTATAGTTTCCAGTCTATGGATGCTTTGAAATCAGACCATGAGGATGTGCCATGCTTTGCAATTAGTAGTCTTCCGAGGCTGCTTGATAATGAATTCATAAGTAGGTTTGAGGATGAAGCCTCCACATGGGAAGTGTTGAATCGGGTTGATTTCAGCATCTTTGACATCAAGGTGTTGTCCAAACATAGTTTGGTAGTTGCTCAACGTTTCATTACAACAGCAAGGAGTGAAGATTCCATATTTGTTACTCATGAAGTATGGGAGAAAGAAGGACCAAAACATGGTGATTGCTTGCTTGACAATCCTTCCCTTGGGTTGAGTGATGTGTTAGCTCATAGTAGGCCTTTTTGGAAGTTGGATTTGATGAAAAAAAAAATCGTGCTCTATTTGTTGTTGAAGTTTTCATGGTTAGCCTTCAGGGGTTCATTAGAGGAAACACCAATTTCTTAAGTGTGCACTTGGTTTTTACTGGCACTCGAGGATGTGTTGAGTATTATTTCCGGTGTGTTGAATATCACTTTCGGTTGGGTATCCATGCTTGGGAACCTCAACTTGGGTTGTTGGAACTTATTACATATGGAAAGAAGGATCTTTGGAGGGATAAGGACCAAATTATCAGATTTTTTGGTGTTGTTCCCTTCTTGACCAGCCTTTTGATGGTCCCTTTTGCTCATCAACTAGTGGATTGGAAAGATATTTTGAGCAAAGGATGGTTCTATGTGGAGTTAGAGTCACTAGAGAGGATGTTTCCAGCCTTGGTCATGAGCAGATGTGTTATTTTGGATGACAATTTCCGGTGTTGCAGCAACTATTCGTCTTCTTGGATGCTGATTTTCCTTAAATCACATCTCAAGTCAACCATTTCAGACTTGGTGGGCAGCTAGTGTAGTCATTTTCAGACTTCACAATCTCTTGGCAGAACTGGTTTATGGTCTCAGATGAGAGGTATGATGAGTTGGGGCAATCAATATTTGTGTTTGGGAAGTGTTCAAGCTCTAACTAGTGGCTATCCCTTGCACTCTCTTGCACTTATGATTGGGACAGCGAACAATTGCTTGCTTTGGTTCATCATTCTGAGACTCTTGGGGTTGAAACTATGAGAGTTTTCCGCAGTCTTCATGGTTGTATCAGAATAATTCAGAGGAGGCACAGTAAATCCATGTGGAGTTATGAGGATGAGTTTGTTGAGCTCTTGCAAAGGATTGCTTTCCTTCTTGGAAGAAGATTTGGAGAAGTCACATATGCAGTTGTGGCTCTATTAGATACCATATGGAGATATGTTGAGGAGTTTGATTGTGAGTTGAGTAGACTAACTTTCATATTGCCCAGGTTTGTGATAGACAGTGGCATTGTTGATATTGATTACTCTGAGTCTTTTGGGCATGAGATGCCGCATGGTATCGATCTCAATCCTTCCAGTTTTTTCAGCTTGAGTTTCATGGATGGTAACATTTTGGGGATACAGTGGAGGTTAGTGCAGTTTTGGCACGATGGTTTCACTAATGTGATCAGAGTGGTGCAATATTGGCATGGTGGGTCCTTTTTGAGAGGGACATGGGACCTACTTGCTTGAGCTAGTTGCTTACATGCTTGAGCTACTTGCTTGCCTACTTGAGTTACTTGCCTATCTGCTTGAGCTGGTTGTTTGCTCGCTTGAGCTACTTGTTTGCCTGCTTGAGCTACCTGCCTATGTGCTTGAGCTACTTGCCTGTTGGGTTGAGCTACTTGGTTGTGTGCTCTAATTTCTAATTCATGTAGAGCTCATCATGGTGTTCACTTTATGCTTAAAAAACATGTTAATGTTGTCGGTCAAAATGCTTCTTGGGTTGGGGGAGTGTAACTATTGAAGTGAAAAGATGTTTGGAGTGGTCATTGTTGGGGACAAGCAATCTTGGGTAGGGTGAACTGTCATGCCCCCCGAATTGTAGCATTGAGATATAAAGCATCAAAAACAAGATAAACAAAATACATATTAAAAACATTAACTATTTAATATTGTAATTACCGAGGTATAAATACTAAATATTATAATCATTATAATATATTAACGTAAAATACATAATATATCAATATAAAAGATTGTAACACATTGAAATAAAATAATAGCGTATATATTGGTAATTTATTGTTATTATTCTTTATGATTAAAATACAAAGGATCAATAAACAAATAAAATAAATATCAAAATATATATACAAAAATATAAATTGCAATTTAAATAATATTATAATTATCATGCAATCATCAAATAGAATATTTGGCATCATTTACACTTATTAATATCTGATTAGTATTAAGATATTCACACAGTAATTATTTACAATTATTAAATCTGATATTATTAATATCTAAAATTAGTTGCACCAATTACTAAGTAATGCCATTAGACAAGTAGCAATTAGTTGTCTCTAAGCTTTGCACCGATCAGAATTAGTTAAGGAGTAATCAAGAGGTGATGACGATCCAGAAGAGACACCAATAGGATATTTAAAGAGACCCCAGAGTCATTCAAAAGGCATCGATCAACAATAAGAATAAGACATTGAACAGAAAGAGGAATTTATTCTAGGCTGAGAATTATTTTTAACAAGGATATTCTTTGAAAATCGGATCACCCAAGATAGCAGCAAACTGTGGTTAGAACCAAGAATATTATTTACATAATGAAATATAAATATTTATTAGAAGTAATGATATAAATTGAAGTCAATTAGAAATAATAATGTATACATATAAATATGCATAGTTATATAGAAATAATGATACACACACACACACACACACACATATATATATATATATTATTTACGATTGTGCAATAATGGTGCTTGCAATAATTACTGAGTCTTATAAGTATTTATGATTCTTTAATATAAATGTGGAGAGATTGTATGTATATACTTATGTATTACCCTCATGATATACTCTAATACATTCAGAAATTTTTGTCTATATACCTTATTAATATGTATGTCTGTAGCCAGTGATTTGTTTATATTATCATATCCATGTTCCATCATGGTAGTGTTGATGTGTTTTTCGTGACCGCACCAACACAGAATAAAGTTACCAATGGCGACTCTATCCTCTCTTGAACAAAATCTCCTGCATGCTAAGATTGCTAGAAAGATCATGCATTCAACTCCAAGGTTCCTTCATGCAGTGGATAGTCTCAGTTGGCTCGATGTGATTTTGCTAGTATTTCAAGGGGACTTGTGAAATTGTTCAACAATGGAGAAAGGAATTTGAATGCTCGAAAGGTTTGTCTATAAAGCTCTTGTTTCCTAAACTGACCAGAAAGTACTGAATTTAAATGAGTGCAGGGATAGAAGATGCTATGGACTAATCTATGCGTGGGACGTGGAGATCAATTTTCACAAGCCTCAACTAGATTCCGCTTTTCCTCACTTCGAACAGCTTCCACAGAACCGGTGCAATCTTCAAGGGGAGTAACTAAAGATATTCAGATTACAATTTGTAATGTCCCCATTTTTAGCACTACACCTTTCAGTGATTGATGGCCTATCCCCGGTGAGCTGTCGGCTAGCAGAAGCTCGAATCAGGGTTTCCAAACTTCTTAGAGGATGTTTTCGTCTTTTTGCTTAGTCTGCATTTGGAATTGTTGATTTTAGATTGCAGATTCTTTCTGGGTTTTCAGAGAGCTTCGCGTTGGTGGTTTCGGTTCGGCATTCTGAGCAATTACATGGATTTACTATTTTTACTAAATTCTATTTTTAGCAGTTGACTTGTTGACTCCTAATTAGTAGGCTTCACTATGGCAGTCTGTTCAGACGGTATGGTTGAATTTGGCTTCTGATGCATTTCCATGGTGATATAAGATATTTTATATTATAATGTTATAATTTAACATTATAATTCCTTGTTCTAGCATCATGAATTAATATTGTCTTTAAAAGGGGGACATTGAAGGGTATTTTCACATGGAGGAAATATTTTAATATTTCTAAAGGCCAAATTTTAGCTAGAGGATTTGGACGCCAACTTTGAGGGAGATATTATTTTATTAAAAGATTTATTTTTGCTCTTAAAAAGGGACGCCACTCTTGGAGGGAAAATGAAGTCAAATTCAAATTGGAAAAAGGGCGCACTTTCTAGAAGCATCTAGAGATTCTCTACTAAGTCTATAAAAGAAGGCCTTCTCTCTTCATTTTATCATCTTATGACTTGAGTAATGTTATGCTGCCGAAATGGTATTGGGATTGCTTCGAGGAATGAATGCCTCCTAGCCTTGGCTCGACTTCTTGCTTGAAAGATAGCAACTAGTGGAGAGTTAGTTTGTAGTTGAGTGGATTTTGTAGTGAGATTTTTGCATTGTAGTAGTTATTTTGCATTTGTAGTTCAATTTCTAGCATGTTAATGAAGTTCTGGAGTTGCTGATTTAGTATAGCTGCATGTTGTATTTGCTCATAAGTCAAAAAATAAAAATATATTCATTCTGGGTATTGGCTAGAACCATTTCTATGCCCTAGGCGCCCATTTGTGCAAATTTTGGTGATTTATAATGAAGAATCTGATTTTATCTTGTTGGTAGAACATTTCTAGAGGCTGTACCATTCTGTTCCGCCTGGCAAGTGTTTAGAAAAAAAAATACTTCAATTTGTCAGCTGTTTCTTTGTCTAGTCTTCATTGTCATCATCCTAGCATTCGTTTGCATCAAGTCTCATGTCATTCTGACAAGTATTGAGTGAGTTGTGAGCATTTTAGTGGATTTTAGGGTTGCTGGTTTTGCATTTAAAAGTGCAGATCTGATTTGATCAGAATCTTAAATCTGGTTTTTGAGAGAATAAATCAGTTTGGTATTTCCATTAAGCAAGGAGAATTCTATATCTAAATGCTTGTTGAATTGTTCTAACTCTATGCTCTTGGCAGGCGAATTCTCTATCATATTGTAAGCTGACAGTAGTACTGGTAGCAGTTCTTAATCTTGCTTAATTATCTGATTTGTAATGCTCATCTTTACATTCTGTAATTGCCTTGTAAATTCTTAGCATCTCCGTCATATGGTAGCTCCCATTCCATCTTGGTTTGGAAAGCACATTCTTGACGTCGAGTTATTTCAGCTTATTAGTGATAGGGATCCTCTGACCATATGATCGTCCTTCGCGGGCACATTCTTGGTTAGAGTTTTTGCATAAGCATTTCAATTCAGATCCTCTGACCAATGCTCACACCTTGCCCACATCGGGATCCTGGTGTACATTCTGGTTAGAGTTGCTTCAGCATCGTTTTGGTTTAGATCTAACCTTAACGGGTGCGTTTGTTTGTAAACTTCAGTAGTACTGGCAGCAGTTCTTAATCTTGCTTAATTATCTGATTTGTAATGCTCATCTTTACATTTTGTAATTGCCTTGTAATATCTTACATCTCCGCCCTATGGTAGCTCCTTTCCCATTCCGGGCTAGAAAGCACATTCTGGGTGTCGAGTTACTTTCCGCATTCTAGTTTATTTCCCTTAACCGCATTGTAATTCTTAGCATCTCCGTCATATGGTAGCTCCCATTCCATCTCGGTTTGGAAAGCACATTCTTGACGTCGAGTTATTTCAGCTTATTAGTGATAGGGATCCTCTGACCATATGATCGTCCTTCGTGGGCACATTCTTGGTTAGAGTTTTTGCATAAGCATTTCAATTCAGATCCTCTGACCAATGCTCACACCTTGCCCACATCGGGATCCTGGTGTACATTCTGGTTAGAGTTGTTTCAGCATCGTTTTGGTTTAGAGCTAACCTTAACGGGTGCGTATTGTTTGTAACTTGCAATTGAAAAAGTTGAAAAAATTTGGCTCGGAATATTTCACAATTCAACAATGAAGACACCATCACGACGACACATACCAACATGAAGATCGTAATCGAAGTTGAGTCCACAAGTTTCCAGTTGACCATGCAAGGTGAACTCACCATCAGCGAGCCCACTAGTGGTATGGATAGACGAAGTTTGCTCAAATTGAAGACCACATTCCATAGTTACTATCTACTACTTGCATGAAACGAAATCTATTTACTTTACTTTAAAAATCCTACTTGAAGTAGAAGGATGAAGAAACCTCGCTAGCTACTCGCAACAAAAGACGAGATCATCATCAACGAAAACTCTTTTTATTGAGAGAGTGTTCACAACAATTTCTTACAAAGTTTTCAAAGGAAAGACTTTCCTTCTTCAAACTATCCTACCAATCTATGCTACACTATCGGTCTCTCTGATATTCTATGATCCTAATCTAATGTCTAATCTAATGAGATACAAATGAGGGGGGATGCCCCTTTTATAGTTGGCCAAGTTCAATAGACGACTCAGATTACAATCAGATGGATGGCCCAGATTGTGCCACCTCAACCCTAACCCTAAAAAGAGGAGTGGAGTAATAAATGAACAATTAATGTCCACCATCCTCTAGAAGATTCTTGTCCATAGACACATTCGCATTGTTCTTGTTCCTCTTCTGACTGCAAACTGGACGAGTCTAGTCGCCATTGCTTCAATTTCTTGGACTGGTATGGCAAGCACGTTCTCTATCTGAAACTTCAAGGCTGTAACTTTTTTCTTGTGCTGGATGATAATTTTCTTCTCAACTGACATTCTCTAACTATGAACTGAATGAGGATGATTATTTCTCCACCCTTGATCCTGAAGGGTCTTCTTATCTTGGACTCGAGCATTTCTTCCTCGCCATCTACCTCTCTGAATTGAGTGCATATTAGGTTATTCCAACACTTAGCCATTTCTTCCAACATGCAACTTTTCTTCCTTCGAGGTTGAAATGTAGTCTTGGAGTATTTGCTTCATCGCTTCAAGTCATCGTGCTCTAGCCCTGGCGTTCATCCTGCAAAACAGATAAAAAGAAGAGCATCAGAACACCTACAATATAAATCCACTTCACTTACCTGATCTCGATGTTTTGATCTCCAAGGCTTGAATGATCTAGTTCATCCCTTTCCTCTAGCACAACTTTTGCCTTTAAGTTCCTCATTCCTTAGAATATTTCCGCATTATCACTCATCCCCCTTAGAGCGCATCTGGAGACTTGAGCTTCCATTTTCATTCCTTAGAGAATTTCACCCATCTTATACTCCTTGGGCATACTTCACTTTAGCACTTTGAAATCACCCTGTGAAAATATTAATTTAATTGCTACTGGCTGAGGCATTCACTCTGATATTTCATCCAACTCTGGCTTGAGAAAATTGTTTTCATCAGGAATTTGATCAAAAATCATCTAGGCACCCAACTTCAATTCACCAGCCAAGGCATTTTATTTCTTTCTTTGTCTTAGAAAATTTCAACAATCAGGCGTTCGAGTAAAATCTCCATCTTAAAATCTCCAGTGAGGCGTGGAAAATTTCAAAATGAACTCCTTGTCGAAGATATTCAGTACCCAGAAGAAAATTCATTTCAACAATCAGGCATTCGAGTAAAATCTCCATCTTAAAATCTCCGGTGAGGCGTGGAAAATTTCAAAATGAACTCCTTGTCGAAGATATTCAGTACCTAGAAGAAAATTCATTTCAACAATCAGGCGTCCAAGTAAAATCTCCATCTTAAAATCTCTGGTGAGGCGTGGAAAATTTCAAAATGAACTCCTTGTCGAAGATATTCAGTACCCAGAAGAAAATTCTCCTCAAAAAACATCAAATTCATGGGTTTGCGAACGAAGGGGTTCATTTAATTTTTTAATTTTAACCTTAGAAAAATATTTTGCCATCAAATTTATCTTCATTCTTCATCTTTGGGCATGTTTTCTTGCTTTTCCTTGACAATTTTCATTAATCTCATGAAGCTGGAGGATTCTGACTCCTTGCCAATTCGTACATGCCTCAGTGAATTTTATCAACTTCTCCCAAGCTTAGGCATAATTTCCTCTAGAGGTGGAATTTTGTGCCTTAGAAAAAATTTATTATCTCTATGAACATGGGCGCATTTGGAGGTTTGGAAGGAAATTTGAATACTTAGCATTTTGCCTTAGATATTTTCCTCCCATTCATCACACTTAGCATTTTATTCACCACCATCCCTCTTCACTTTAGGCGCATTTAGCTTGGGGTGGAGGAATTAACAACACTTATCAACTTTTTCCTAGAATCATCTTGGACTTGGGCGCATATTGTATGTCTAGGAGGAATTGACGCCTTAGCACATGTCTTGACTTTACGTCTAACATGGGCGCAGTCAATGGGTCAAGGAGGAATTCAACCCTTTTTGTCCTTTATCTAGCTCTTTTGGGGGCATTTGGCATGTCATGGAGGAATTAACGCCACTTAACCAATTTTCTTGATGCTTCTTTCACCTTCAACATGTTTGGGCGCATTTGAGGGGGTTTGCAGGAATAACCCAACACTTAGATTTTTTTTACACTCCATCTTGAAATGAGGGCGCATTTTGGGGTAGGAGCAGGAATAACTCATGCCTTAGACAATTTTTCATGGCTTCTACCAGCTTGAGGGCGCATTTAGGGGGTCCTGCAGGAACTTCTTCAGACTTAGAAAATTTTCCATCCTCCTGCCAACTTCACCTTGGGCGCATTTGACAAGGTGAGCAGGAATTTCTTCAGACTTAGACATTTCTCAGCTTGCTCGCCCTTGCTTACTATATTTAGTAAGCCCTCTGATTTTCATACCTCTGAAGCTTGGATTGATTTGGAATTCGTGCCACAGGATCTTCATGACCTATTTGATCTATTCACACTGCCATCTCGTGCTGACTTGCTATTTATAGCATGTTTCTGGAGGTGTTTTACTATTTATAGTAACTGCTTGTTTTCGGGACTTCTACAACTCCGTTTAACTTGAAATTTGAATGACGTGATCCTCATGGGTTAACTTGTCTGTTCACACTGGCGCCTACTGTTGACTTACTATTTATAGCCCGTTTCAAAAGTGGCTTACTATAAATAGTAAGTGCTCCGATTACCTTCAAATTTTACCTGTGGATAGCTTGAAAGATAATGATCGCAGTGGGATACACCGGTTTTTGAAAATTTTGGCGTTTTACCCCCCATTTTGGGTCCCAAAGGTGGAAACCCTAATTTGACTTGCATGTTGTTCAAACGATATCTCCGTTTGACTCCGTTTCTATTACACTTCGCCCTGTTTGTGATACTGATGTGTTGGGCAACTGTCGGAATGGTCCTGCTAAAAATAGTAAGTCTCTGAAAAGTGATCATCTCCGCTTGCATGTCACATCATTGCGAAGCTTTCGAAAAACCCACAAAGAATAACCTGACATGCGCTGAAAACTCTGACATGCAAACCCTAGAAATAGCCTCCGAAGGCTGAGTGCTGAAAGTCATCATTTCATCTTGCATGTTATATCATTGCGTAGATCTCGGAAAACCCAGAAAGAATCTCCAGACATGCATTGAAAAACTTCGCATGTAAACCGTAAAATCTGCTTTTGAAGGTGGTACTTGCTAAAAATAGAAAGTTGTTCATTCGGGCTCAAATTTTACAGATAAGCAGCTTGACTTGTCTTGGATGCGGTGTGGCAAAGAGAACTTCAATAGTGTTGAGAAAATGTCCCAAATGAGGTACTTACTAAAAATAGGAAGTTGTTGGAATTCAATGAAATTTTACTGAGAACCTGTTGGAAGCCTACTGACTGCAACGCCATGCTCAGATTTCAATTTGCTTACTCCATTTGACCTCAAACTGACCAGAAGAAAGCAAACCCTAATTTCTCAGACTTAGCCAAAAATTCAATTTAGACGGGCACATCTCCGAAAAGACAAACAAAACAATAGAGAGACAACAGGAAAACCAACCAAAATCAAGCCAAAAGACCCAAATGAAGCAAAAATTAGGGGGTCCCCATTTGCAATGGGGCGATGTGTGAAAAGGTCACAACAGGTAAGGAAGTAAGATCACAAGAGGGGGAATATGTGTAACGGAGCCACCTAGATACGCCACCTGCGGGTGGGACATGATGAGCCCACGAGGGCCAAGGGGGTTCTCCCTGATTAATCAGGGTACTGAATTGTTTAGTTTTCTGGATTGAAACTGTGTGCATTTTTGTGAATCACAAAAATGCACACAGTTTCAATCCAGAAAACTAAACAATTCATGATCATGGACTGTGGAAACTTGATGTTGTTAATTAGGGTACTGCCTTTGGGTCTAGGTTGGTCTTCACTAGATACGCCACTCGAGGGTGGGACATGCTGAGCCCACAAGGGCCAAGGGGGTTTTTCCTAATTGATCAAGGTACTTCCCTTGGTTCTAGTTCAAGTATGAGATCCACCATTGTAATCTTACCTTCCTACTTTGGTGCAACATGAGAGGGGAGATCAATTATGGGAAATGTTGGTTATGATGTTTAATATAGACTTACTCATACTTAATTCTAATGCCCAATGTGGAGTATTAATTGTTAGGCTAGTTTAGAGATGGATTTCTAACTAACTTGTAGGGACTAAACCCATTCAAAGTATCCTCTAGGGCCTCTTTGCTTGGGACATTGATAATGTGGGAAAGATTTAGGGTTTTCCCAAAAAGGGACATTACAGCCATGTATTAATTTTCCTGATACCCATTTAACATGCATGGAATGCTACACTATATTTCTAAAGAATTCATGCACTGCTATTACACTCCTTGCAGGCCTTTTGAACCTCCATGCATATGACAATCCTAAATGGAATGTAGTTTCTGAACAAGCGCAAGGCATGATTTAAGCAATGTGTTTCAACAATTAACAAAGCATTAAGCTTGCAGAAGATATAGGAAATTTAAATATAACCAAAACAATCCTTCATTTTAATATAAAATATTTCTATAGTTTATTTTTTCAGCACTAAAAGCTGACTTTTATCTTTCTTGTAGGAACCATTCTGCTTCCAGTTCCACAATGTCTATATATGGTTATGTATATGCTTATGCTTCCCACTTGATTATACAATTGTCACTACCCTACCCACTTATCATTTAAACTTAATGGCCAGTGTCAAATTGAAGCTCCAAATTATTATTAAAGTATTATTGTAATATTTAATGGTCATCTTAGCTTTTAGTTAGTCAGTAGTTTACTTTTAGTTAACTTAGTTTGCTACAATAAGCTTTTAGTATCTTTCCGTTATTTTCTTTAGTTTGCTTTAGTTAATGATTGTTTCTTTTTAGAAACATCATCTTGTAATTTTCTATATAAGGAGTATTCCTCTCCTTTTGTAAATACAAAATATCGAATATAATTATCATTTCGTGGTA
>VDFB02358369.1:198266-231194 GCA_007258455.2 Sequoia sempervirens | reverse complement strand
AATTTGGATTCTGAACAATACTCCTTCAAGTGAAAATTCCACAGTCTTCCAACATATCTGCACAAAGTTTCCATAGTCATCACTCTTCTTTGAGGACGCTCTACAAAATCCTATCGCTTGGATGCTTGGATCCTAAATACCTTTAGTTGCATATTCTAAATGCTTGGATCAATGGATCATTTTCTTCACAATTCCAAGATGTATTGGAAGGGAAAGTTCTACCCTTTTTATACATAAAATTTCCCCCATTTGGTTAAAACCATAATTTTGGCTTATTTCCCCCTTTAAAACCAAATTTTATTTTTAAAACCTTGTTTCTTTTTTCATTTTCAAGCTTATTGGGTTTTGGGTTGTTTGTTTACTCATTAGGTTGTTTAGTTTATCCCTAATAAACATTAAAGGTTATTTTAGTTATAACCCGGGCTTAAGCAATAACAAAACAAACACTCCACCACATATTTCCTAAGCACCTTACGTAGTGCAGTGATTGGTATGTAATTTTGGGTGGCCGGTGGTTCGATGGACGTCGCCGATTTGATTCCATTTCGTCGATTAAAGGTCGATCAAATTATTGCCTTTCTAAGCGGCCCCTATACTAGTTTGACCAAACTTTGTTGGTCATAACTTTGACTTCTGAGCTCATTTTTCACAATTCAAGTTGCTTTGACTCTATTTTTCCATACACTTTGACACGATTCCAATTTCAAGTGCAATTGGAATAGTTGAAGTTTAGGGTTTGAGATCCACTTGGATCAAGCCTCCCCACTAAAGAACTTTGGTCTCCAAAGTGTATTGTTCCTTTGAAATATACCCCATTATTTGCATTATGTAACTCAACAATGCGAATGAAGATGTTGGCATAACACTAATGCTCCTCCTTGCTCACAACTACTCAAGCAATGACAAATTGTGCCTCAGCTTGATACATTCCTTCACCTTTGTACTTCAGAATGGATGATTCAAGGCTCCACCATTCAACTATGTCCATGCTTGTAGCAACAAGGCCATTAAAAAGAACACTGCCCCTTGTAGACCTTTTCAATCATCATCTGACTAAGTTTTGAAGTTGAGAACATACAGGTCACTCTAGACCACTCTCTTCAATTCTGAGTCCTGTGATCCATCTTTTACAAACTTCCCTTCTTCTTCAATAGAAGCTTAGCATTACATTATTGCTTTGAGAATTTGTGTCAATCACTTGAGAACTGCAAGAAATCTGCAAGCAACAAATCTCTATCTTGCAAAAAGAAGTCTTCAAGTATTCTCCTTTTGATTACAAGAGATATGGCTTCAAAAGCCTTAGAAAATCTCAACCTTAAAGAAATACAACTTCATACAAACACTTGCAAAATAATTTCATTTAGAGTCTTTAACTCAAAACCACACTGGTTTGATTACCACAATCGAAAATGTAACATAAAACAAAGTTGATACACTATTTAGTCAACATGTTTTCCCATCTCTTACGGAGTTGAACAAAGGAAATTCCTACTTCCAGCTGATCTTGTTTTGGCTGAGGTTCTTCACAAACTACCTCAGGGATGGTAACCACAAGTTCTACCTTTACCTCTGCAACCTCTTGTTGACTGAGTTCTTTTGTAGACCTTGTTGAATGTTGAAGCTCTAGGTGCAACTTCTAGCATTTCTCAACCCAATGCCCACTTATTTTGCAGTGAATGTAGTAATTTTGGGCTTTGTCTTGCATTGTAGTTTCCTTCTTTGGAGAGGAACATTGAAGGTGTGATGCATGCCTCGCTGTCTCCTTAGCTTGCATGACTAACTTTCTACAAAGCCTTTGCTTCTTGCTACACCTTGCTACATAGTGGTTAGGTGCATGAAAAAATGTGCATGGTCATATATTCCACAAGGCTTGCATAAAAGAATTCCTTGTTAGTGTAATTAATAATTAATTACACTTTCATAACTTTACTTAGGTAATATTTTAATTCCTAGGTTAATTATTCTCATCCTTATCTTGTTGAGCTATCTTGTTGCTCAAGATAAGATTAGAGTTATGCATACTTTGCTTTTATAAAGCAAATCATCTCATGTAATTATGAATTCCTGAATATTATTATTTTGCACATCTTTTGCAAAGCTCTTTCTTTTTCTAATTTTCTCTTATGTGGAAGGATTTTCTGGTTTTCATTTCAGATCTTGGTTTCTAATATAGTATCAGAGCCTTGATTTGCAACCCCTTCTCAATATTTTGGAGATTTTCAGTGCAGAGTTCGTTTGGGATTCCTCGAGGGTTTCAAACCTTGATATTTTCTCTCTATTTGGGTGCTCTTGCATGGACACTTTCGACACATGTTGGAGGAAATTTGAGCTCATTTTCGAGTCCAGGGCTATCGAAAAAGTCAAGATCGACTTTTTTTTTGCCTACATCCGACATTTTATGCTAGAGTTATGAGGGTTTGAAGATTTGCTAGATCTAGGAGTTGTGAAGCTTCTGGTGCATTTTCAGGCAGATCAGACCTCGCCATCAGATCTGGAGCATTCGAGAGACGAAAAATGACATATAACTGACCTATATTCGGTGTCAACTGTTCGTGAGGCAAAAAAATTTACCTAGCAGGTCGTACGGCCCGCCAGGTACAGGGTATAATATAGTTGCAGAAAAAAAATATAAATTTTTATATGGTCCGCAATTTTATTTGATCGGGCTATATTAAAAATATCATTGGCATATATATTTTATTGAGTATATTAAAATTATATGGTGGAAAAAAAAAATTTGTGGACAAATTTTATGATGGAAGGTTTTTTGCAGGGGTCATACCCTTGTGGGCCCCATCTAGCTGACAGTGTTGACTTTCCAACCCCACCGGCCATCCTTCACCATTGATCATTCTGTTTCTCCGCCAACCCCTCTTTCCAGTGCCCCTATCTTCTTCAGTGGTCGTTGCCACCCCGCCAGCTCCTTACCTTCGGGCCCCTGTTCTTATCACCGTCTCAGGGGGGCTCTATTGTCAGCGGGTAGCACCAGGAGCGATGCCACCTTATCACCGCCATTGCACCACCCGCCCACCTGGAAGCGGGTTCTTTTTTGCCAGGTACAAGGGTGCGGTCATATGGTAGACCGAGAGCTAGGCCGAAAGGAGAAAGTTTTTTGCACCCGATTAGCATTCAAGTACCCTGAATTGCCATTATACAGCTGTTTTTTTCATTTTGGCATAACTTTTGATCCCAGAGGTGAATATTTTGAAACGAGATATCACTGGAAAGCTGGCAAGCCCAATTTTTTGATGGTGCAGTTTTTTTTCAGAAAATTTTCTGTTTGGTGGTATTTTTTACCTGTTGAACTCAAATGAAGTTTTTTTTGATTCGGAGGGCATATCTTTTGACTCGGTGATCCTTTTTTCGTCATTCTTACGGCGTTGGAAAGCTAGTTCAATCCTCTACATAGATCCGAGGTCTATTTTTATTTTTTGTTTATGCATGTTTGCATTCTCTCCTTTTACAATCATTGGGTTATTGTAATAAATGAACTGAGATAAAGTTCCATCAGGGGGGTTTCTTGCATAATAATTTGATTAGAGTGTAGTTTTCACTTTGATCTCCATCTTGTTTTGATGGCAACTCGCTTGGGTTGTATCTAGTTTCTTAGTTTCTTTTGGCCACATCTTGCTCTTACTTGACACATATCAGACTCACATCGATTCACACTTTAGATTGAGAGTTTATGGTTATTGATCTGCATTGGTTCATATCCTTCTCAGTTTGAGGGCCATGTTTTTATGGTTAATGTTCCAGAGTCTTTATGGTACTTGTTCCCATGGAAGAGTTTTAGTCTCAGTTTGGCATCAACATCAAGATACACGATTTCCAGATTCTGTCATCATTTCATCTACTGTTGCTTCACAAATTCCAGGGTTGTTCTAGTTTGTGATTTTTCCAGTGTTTCATGGCATCGGCTCTGTTGTCGCATTATTATGATTCCAATTTGGTTTCTTGTAGACAGAAGTATCTTTCCTTGCTTGTTGGATTGTGGTTCCATTGTTACTCCACAGTGTTCTTCCAATGCTTCTTTGCAGCAATCATCTCATTGTAGGGGGCTTTTGTCCCACTAGGTTTTCCTTCTCTACCTCAGTATTGCATTTGTACATGGGTACCTGATTAGGCCTTGTTGTCAGGACCCATTCATGCTTTCTTGTATTCATCTTAGTTTTAGGTGCATGCTTTTTTAGTCTCCCTAAGTTGCACTTATGGGGGGGTGTTAGTGTAATTAATATTTAATTACACTTGCATAACTTTACTTAGGTAATATTTTAATTCCTAGGTTAATTATTATCATCCTTATCTTGTTGAGCTATCTTGTTTCTCAAGATAAGATTAGGGTTATGCATACTTTGCTTTTATAAAGCAAATCATCTCATGTAATTATGAATTCCTGAATAATATTATTTGCACATCTTTTGCAAAGCTCTTGCTTTTTTCTAATTTTCTCTTCTGTGGAAGGTTATTTTCTGGTTTGCATTTCAGATTTTGGTTTCTAACATTCCTACTTTCAAAATCAATAATAGATTTAAAGTGCTCATCACCTTTGGATTTCCCTTGACAAACTGGAGCATTAAACTACTTAGAAGAACCTGCTTTTCCTTTGTCAGGTTTTGTGCCAAATTGTTGAAGATAATCTTCCTTAGAATTTCCTCCATCATGTTCATCTTTTCCAAGATATGATTTGTAGTCACTTCCACTACTGTAGTTTGAAGTGTCCACAACTGAAGAATATGTCTCCTTGACAAATTTGGAGCATTCCCCAGCTTCTCCATTGCCTAATCTTTGATATTGAGGTCTGTCTCTAACCTCTATGGGATTAATAATAACTTGGCCACTGATTCCATGGACTTTCCTACTGTAGCCCATCTTTGTCAGCAGCTTCATACCGATACCCTTGGTATTCTTTTCAAATGCCGCAAAAGCATGATCATTGTTAAAGGAAGGAATTGAACTTAATTCATTTGTTACCTTCTCTATCACTTGTTCAACTTCCTAAACATTTTCCAATGGCTCCTTCTGAACTATTGCAGATGAATCTCCCAAAATATTTGGCTGTGTGAGGGGTACATATGAGGAATCCTCTGAGTGTGGACAAAAAATACAAATGTCAAGATTTTCAATCCTGGAAAGACTCTTTACAGCAAAACTTTCTCCCATCTGCTCTTCCACAACACTCTGCAACATCAAGTGTAATTTCCTCTTTTCATCTTCCAATTCATCATGGCGACTCCTCAACTCAACATTTTCCAACTGGAGACGCTAGTTGGCTTCCTCAAGTTCTTGAATCCTCTCAGACTTATCCTGGTGGAGTGATTCAATCATCCTTTTCATAGAAAAGATGTCATCCATCATGGATGTAGAAATTTCCACCTTAGAAGCTTCCCCTTGCTCAGATGCCATCTTTCTGAAATCTCTTAGATGTCCACCTGTTAAAATTGCAAACTTTCAATGCAACAAACTGTCAAACTGATCAAAATGCCAAACTTGCACAAATTGGTAATCTATTTAACCAAGCAAACTGAGCAAATTGAGCTAACTGACAAACTTGTCAAACTGGTCACTTAAACCAAACTTGAGCTCAAAAACTGCTTTGATACCACTTGATCTGAAAAACTCTAGAGTGTGCTTACTCAACTAAGTTCTTCATTTATTAGATTTGAAATCAGTTGCTTAACTTACTCAATTCCAAATCCATGCCAAGATCTTTAATTAATCATTTGAATTGAATATGCAAACTAAATCCATCAATTTATTGAGCTCATTGATTAATCTACTTGCGGAATTAAAACATAAGCCATCATCAAGAACAAACCAAAAGACCAAAGACACATTTGATTATGGAGTTCACCTCTCAGGGCTACGTCTCCAGATCCGCTCAATAAGCGTGATCAATTTTCCATTAATGTTGTCACCTGCAAATTGCTTACAACATCTGGTCTTCTGATTGCATATACAAAGTTGTCACTACTAGGAAGTTTCAAGCCCTACAAGCACTTCCTGAATCCACACTGAACAAGTGCTTCCAATAATAACAACAAAGCAGTCCTAGTTCTTAAAGCATTAACTGAATGTGAACTAGCTACAGAGGTATCTTTCCTCATTTACAAATTCATACTGAACATGATTCAAACAATACTGAATTCACCATTCCAGAATAAATTCAAGTATCAAAACATTATGGTTATACCTGATGCTGGATATGTAGGAATTTTCTACAACCTTGCAAGAGATAAGTTTTCAATTTGGATTCTGAACAATACTCCTTCAAGTGCAAATTCCACAATCTTCCAACATATTTGCACAGAGTTTCCGTAATCACCACTCTTCTCTCAGGATGCCCTACAAAATATTATCTCTTGGATGTGTGGATCCTGAATTCCTTTAGTTGCATACTCTAAATGCTTGGATCAATGGATCATTTTCTTCACAATTCCAAGATATATTGGAAGGGAAAGTTCTACCCTTTTTATACATAAAATTTCCTCCATTTGGTTAAAACCATAATTTTGGCTTATTTCCCCCTTTAAAACCAATTTTTGTTTTTAAACCCTTGTTTCTTTAATTTCTAGGCTTATTAGGTTTTGGGTTGTTTGTTTTACTCATTAGGTTGTTTTTGTTTTATCCCCTAATAACCATTAAAGGTTATTTTAGTTATAACTTCGGGCTTAAACAATAACAAAACAAACACTCCACTGCATATTTCCTAAGCACCTTACATGGTTCAACGGTGGTATGTAATTTTGGGCAGCGGGTGGTTCGTGTCAACGATCTCTTCGATTTGATTCCATTTTCGATCGATTTTGAGTTGATCAAAACTTTTCCTTTCTAACTAGCCCATGTACCTAGTTTGACCAAACTTTTACTGGTCATAACTTTGATGTACGCACTCCTTTTTCGCTCGTTCAAGTTGCATTGAGTCCAATTTTCTGAGCACTTCAACATGATGTCAATTTCAATTGCAATTTGAATAGTTGAATTTTTAGGGTTTTGAGATCCACCTGGATCATGAATTTTGTAGGTCCTATCAACCCATGTTTTGGCAAGGGGCATGTCTATGTCCTTACAACCAAAGATTATTTTACAAAATGGGTTGAGGTAGTTCCTACCAAATGAGCTACTTCCAAAGTTGTCTGTGACTTTCTGAAAAAGATCATATTGCGCTTTGGGGTGCCTCGTAAAATTGTGACTGATAATGCAACTTGTTTCTCATTAGAGGAACTACTATAGTTTTTTTTTTATTATGAAATAATGTCACACGCATCAGATTATTACCCTCAAGGTAATGGACAAGCCAAGTCATCAAACAAGAACATAGTCACATTTGTGTGTAAGTTGGTTCACTCAAATCAGCGGGCTTGGCACAAAATTTATATGATGCTCTTTGGGCTGATAGAATCACTCCCAAAAGATCCATCGATTCCTTGCCTTTTACACTTTTGTATGGTACAAATGCAGTTATGCCGATCACATTGGAGTTCTTTGCTTTACAGTTGGCATCTACAATGGAAGATGAAGAATATAAAGATCCAATCGAGAAGCGGATGTTATGCCTGATGAAACTTGAAGAGGAAAGGGTAGAGGTCATTGAAAAAATCACTGAGCATCAAGAGTGAGTGAAGAATATTTTTGATAAGAAGGCTTGTCAGAGAGACTTCGAGATCGAAGATCAAGTCTTATTATGGGACAACAGACATGAACCTAAAGGAATGCATAAAAAATTTGATTCCTTATGGTTGGGGCCTTTTCAAATCCATGAATCTGTAGGAGAGAACACTTACATTCTCTCATTTTCAGATGGAAGGATCTATTGGATGCTTTGTTGTTGGATGTTGTGGTTGTGTTTCTCATATGTGGTTTTCATTGATGTCAACACTATTAGCATTTGATGTATTGAAAGTTGTATATGTCGAGGATATTGAGAAAATTGTTAAAAGAAAGAGCTGCAGGTTGCCAGTGGAATAGTGAAGGTCATGAAGGTGTCTTGATATGTACATCGATGATCAATTGTTGTGGACTAAAGGGTTTATTTCTAAGAGTATCTAGTTTATCCACCAGAAGTTTGAGAGGTTCGCATGAAGTTTTGATCGTGTTATGAACAGTTGTGTCCTGACAGTTTTTTTGTGGTTTTTGTTAGTATTCCTGAGTGAAGTTGATATGATTATAGTAAGTTCAGTTGCTGCAGATGTTTATATGTTGGTTCTTGTTGCTTTTGGATGTTTCTAGATCATTCTCTATCTTCGTCGCATGTCCATGTTGATTGGTGTGTTCGTGGTCAAATATTTTTTTCCATGTGTTCAAGTTTTCATGTTCTTTTCCGACATGGTGGTTGTAACGTGTTGTGGATCCTTGGAGATTAAAATTTGAATGTTTGGAATGCTCGAGGTGTTGTTTTGGGCCACAAAATAATATTGGCCAATGGTGTTTGATTCACATTGAAAATTTACATGTAAATTTGGGCCGACATTGAAAATATGTTTTATATTTTCTTTTGGCCGACGAAGTTGTTGATGTAATCCATGTTGCAGATATATAAGAGCAGTTGTTTGTTCAAATTGAAGTGTGCTCGGTGTGCTCCTGTGTGTGTATGTTTGAATATCATTCGATTGTAGAGCAAAGTGTGAATAATTTTGAGCGAAGTGTGAAGGAGTGTTTTTGTGCTTAATCGGAACTGTAATCAGGCTTTTGGAGAGGCTATTTTCTCAGTTCATACCCTGCGGATCTAATCAGTATTTCTCTTCCTTGGGTAGTGAGCCCTCTTGTATTTGAGCAGCGAGCTCTAGGCAGTGTGCCTGAATGCATGTGCATTCTCATTATTATGCTTATAATTTTAACATGGTATAATCTTGTGGACTAACATCCACCGTGGTTTTTCCCCTAACAAGGTTTCCACATAAAAAATCTTGGTGTTCTTTGTGTTTCTGATGATTTGATTGTTTATGGTTTATTTTTCCTACATTAGATCTGAAATTGAGTTAAGATTGAAAAGTTTAAATAATCTGTGACAATTGATTCACCCCCCCGCCTCTCAGTTGTTTATCCTTGTTTTTCCAACAATTAGTATCAGAGCAGGTTCCTTTGAAGAAGTTTAAAAGCTTGAGGTGATTTGTGATGGCATCATACAAGAAGGACAACCCTAGATTTGATGGAACAAACTACTCACTATGGAAAACTAGAATGGAATGTCATTTGAGATGTTTAGGTGAACACTTATGGAAGATTACAAAGAACAAATATACTATTCCTCAAAATGGTCCTTCCACTCCTGATGAGATTAAAGATGTTGAGAATAATATCAGGGCTATGGAAGCTTTGTTGAGTGCTCTAACAGATTTGGAAATGAAAAATGTGATAGGTCTGAAGATAACTCATGATATGTGGATGAAGCTGGAGACTTTGTATGAAGGAGATGTACATGTGAAGGTCACTAAGCTACAAATTTTGAAAGGCAAGTATGAAAATTTGAAGATGGGTGAAGATGAAAATATTTCTTCTTTTATGCAAAGAGTAAATGAACTTGTGATGGGTATTAGATGTGCTGGTTGTACCTTGGATGAACAAGAAATTGTAGCTAAAGTGCTAAAATCATTTCCTCCCTCCTACAAATCAAAAGCTCATGCTATTGAAGAATTCAGTTCAGTAACAAATGTGACAAGGGATATGTTGATTGGTAAACTTGCTTCCTTTGAATTAAGTGAATTTGGTGATTCTGCCCCTAAGATTGAATCTATGTTTAAGGCTTTTGTATCCGGAAGAAACATGCAAAGATATGATCTGGGAGAAAATTCTAGAAAGACATTCAAATATGAGGAAGAGATGAAATAGCTTGAAGAAGAAGAAAGAGAGGTTGAAGAGCTGGAAGCATTGATTGTGAAGAAAGAAGACAGAGGACAAGGTAAGTATAAAGGAAATTTTCCTATTAAACATTTTTCTTGCAGTAAAATAGGTCATTTTTCTTCAAGGTGTCCTGAAAGAGTTCCTAGGTCTATGCCCTACAAACCTAGATTTTAGAAGAAGTGTTATTTTGCTAAAGGTGTGACTGATGAAGAATCTGATCAAGAAAATGAAAATGAAGATGAATGGGTTTTCATTGCTATCAAGGAAAATGGTTTGATGGCTACTGAATCTGCTAAAGTTGAGAAAGCTCTTGCAGCTTGTATTGAAGGGAAGGATGAGTGGGTTATTGACAGCAGATGCTCACATCATATGACTGGTGACAGAATAAAATTTGTAAGTCTAGAAAAATATGATGGTGGGGTTGTAAGATTCAAAGATAACAATGTTGGTGTGATCTGTGGAAAAGGATCTATTTGTCTTGGTGGTAAACATAACATTGCTGATGTCCTTTATGTTGAAGGCTTAAAGCATAACTTGTTGAGTGTTGGAAAAATGGTGGACAAGGGTTATGATCTTCAACTCAAGGATGGAAGATGCACAATACTTGGAAGTTCTGGAAATATGATTGCTTTAGGTACAAAGACAAAAGGTAATATTTTTCACCTAAGCGCTGGTAATGTAAGTTGTTTAATTTCTCAAGTAGATGAAAGCTGGTTATGGCATAGGAGGCTGTGTCATGTGAATTTTGATAACATTTTCAAGGTAAGTTCCATTCAAGCAGTAAGATATCTACCTAAGCTAGTGAAACCTGCTAACACAATATGCAAGGAATGTCAGATGGGTAAACAAACTAGAGACTCTTTTCGGAGTAAAAAGCATCATTCTAATGGAGTACTGGAGCTGGTGCATACTGATCTATGTGGTCCCTCCAAAATCAAAAGTCTACAAGGAGAAATGTATTTTATGTTGCTTATTGATGATTACTCTAGGATGATATGGGTTACTTTCTTAAGAGAAAAATGTGAAGCATTAGAGAAGTTCAAAAGTTTCAAATCTATTGCAGAGAATGAGAAAGGTCAAAAGATTAAATGCCTAAGGTCAGATAGAGGTGGTGAGTTCACCTCCAGGGAGTTCAATTCCTTTTGTGAAGAGCATGGAATCAAAAGACAGTTATCTGCTCCCTGAACCCCTCAACAGAATGGAGTTGTAGAGAGAAAGAAAATAACAATTCTAGATGTTGCTAGAACAATGATGATTGAAGGGAATGTGCCTCACATCTATTGGAGAGAAGTTGTAAACACTGTTGTGTACTCTTTAAATCAGGGAAATGTTAATGGTATTTCTGGTAAGACTCCTTTTGAGCTATGGTTTGGTTATAAGCCTATTGTTAAATATTTCAAGATTTTTGGAAGCAAGTGCTACATTAAGAGAGATGAGGACATAAGAAAGTTTGATGCAAGGAGCGATGAAGGAATCTTTCTAGGTTACTCTACCAAGAGCAAGGCTTACTGGTGCTATTACAGAAGATTGAGAAAAATGGTTGAAAGTGCAAATGTTAGAGTTGATGAGGATTCTGCTAGATCATTTAGATACTATGGATATGATTCAGATGACCAGCAAGATAGTTCAAACAAAGGGAAGGATGCTCAGACACAGAATCAAATTCAAATTGTTCCCGTAAATCAAGAAAATCAAGAAGAAGAGACAAATGGAAGTGCATAAGAAAGAACATAAGAACCATAAGTGCAAGTGAATCCTAAAACTCCGAGGTATGTGAAATTGAATCATTTAGAGAATCAAATTATAGGAGACAAGAATAAAGGTGTGCAGACTAGAAGAAGAACTGTAGAAGAGTATTGCCTGATTTCCAAAATTGAGCCTAAAAATGTCAATGAAGCTTGCAATGATGAATACTGGATGGAAGCTATGAGGGAAGAACTGATGCAATTTGAAAAGAATAATACATGGATTCTTGTTCCTAGACCTAAAGATAAAAATGTGATTGGTACTAAATGGGTATTTCAGAATAAGTTGAATGAACAAGGTGAAGTGATCCGGAATAAAGCAAGACTAATATGTAAAGGGTATTCACAAATGGAAGGTATTGATTTTGAAGAAACCTTTTCCCCTGTTTCCAGAATTGAAGTTGTAAGATTATTTCTTGTGTATGTTGCATATAAGAACTATAAAGTTTATCAAATGGATGTGAAGTCAGATTTTCTGAATGGTGAGTTAGAAGAAGAAGTATATGTTGAACAACTGGATGGATTTCAACTGTCTGACAAGGAATACATGGTTTGTCAATTGAAGAAAGCGCTATATGGACTCAAGTAAGCCCCCAGATCCTGGTATGCTAGACTGGATAAATACTTATTGAAGCTTGGATTTAATAAAGGTATTACTGACAACAACTTGTATTTTAAGTTGGATCATGATAAAGAGTTGATTATTGAAGTCTTTGTTAATGACATTATATTTGGAGGAGATGATGATTTATGTATGAATTTTGCTGATGAAATGAAAAGTGAATTTGAAATGAGTATGAATGGTGAGATGAAGTTCTTTCTGGGATTGCAAGTCACTCAAAGAGACAATGGGATTTTCATATCTCAATCCAAATATGTGAGAGAGTTACTAAAGAAGTTTGGTGTGGAAGACTCAAAGCCTGTTGCTACACCCATGGTAATCGGATGCAAGTTAACACATAATGATGATTCTCTTAAGGAAAATCAAACAAGATACAGGTCAATGATTGGCGGATTGCTCTACTTAACTCAGACCGGACCAGACATCATGAATGTTGTATGTATGGTTGCTAGATTTTAGCCTGATCCAAAAGAATCCCATGTGACTGTTGTAAACAGAATCTTTAGATATTTGAAAGGAATAGTTTATTTTGGGCTTTGGTATCCTAAAGATGATGAGTGGTGGTGCTTTCTTCCTAGGGAAGAATCTGGTGTCTTGGTTGAGAAAAAAGAAGAATTCCATCTCCCTATCTACTACTGAGGCAGAATATATTGATGCTGCAAATAATTGTACTCAAGTGATGTGGATGAAATAGATGTTGAAAGATATCAGAGTAGTATATGATGAACCTATTGCCATATAGTGTGACAACTCAAGTGAAATAAACATATCAAAGAATCTGGTGCTACACTCTAAGACCAAGCATATATCAATCAAGTTTCATTTCCTAAGGGAAAAAGTGAATGAGAAAGAAGTCAAATTGGAGTATGTGCCTACCAAAGAATAGGTTGCGGACATTTTCACCAAGCTGTTGCCAAATGATAATTTTGAGTATCTCAGAGGAATGCTAGGGGTGATTACCCCTCCTGATATGAACTAGAGATGCATTTACTTGCATCAATCTGTATGCTTCAAATCTATATTCTGACCCAGATTGATGTTTTCATGGCTGCTACTCAGGGGGAGTAGTCAGATGTGCAGATATGTGGTTTAGAGCTTGTATGTGGAAAGATAATGTTTATCTTTTCCATTGATGTCAAAGGGGGAGAAGAGTCATGTGAAAAACTATGAATTATTTGGGAGAAGAGTTTGGTGGAGAGAAGATCATGTAGAAAAAGTTGAGGAAGAAGAGTCATAATCTAAGGAGGAGTAAGTGTTGATTGAGAGTTGTGTTGATGGTGTTTTCAACATCATGTGTTGCCATCAATGCCAAACGGGGAGACTGTTGGATGCTATGTTGTTGGATGTTGTGGTCGTGTTGCTGATATGTGGTTTTCATTGATGTCAACACTATTAGCATTTGATGTATTGAAGGTTGTATATGTCGAGGATATTGAGAAAATTGTTAAAAGAAAGAGTTGCAGGTTGTCAGTGAATAGTGAAGGTCATGAAGGTGTCTTGATACGTACATCGATGATCAATTGTTGTGGAATAAAGGGTTTATTGCTGAGAGTATCTAGTTTATCCATTGGAAGTTTCATAGGTCCGCGTGAAGTTTTGATCATGTTATGAACAGTTGTGTCTTGACATTTTTTCTGTGGTTTCAGTTAGTGTTCCTGAGTGAAGTTGATATGATTCTAGTAATTTCAGTTGCTGCGGATGTTTCTATGTTGGTTCTTGTTGCTTGTGGATGTTTCTAGATTATTCTCTATCTTCGTTGCATGTCCACGTTGATCGATGTGTTCGTGGTTGAAGATATTTCCCATATGTGTTTGGGTTTCAATGTTCTTGGCCGACATGGTGGTTGTAATGTGTTGTGGATCCTTGGAGATTAAAATTTGAATGTTTGGCGCACTTGAGGATGTTGTTTTGGGACACAACATAATATTGGTTGACGGTGTTTGATTTGCATTGAAAATTTACTTGTAAATTTGGGCCGACATTGAAAATATGTTTTATATTTTCTTTTGGCGGACGAAGTTGTTGATGTAATCCATGTTGTGGATATATAAGAGTGGTTGTTTGTTCGAATTGAAGTGTGCTCGGTGTTCTCCTGTGTGTGTATGTTCGAATATCATTCGATTGTAGAGCTGAGTGTGAAGAAGTTTGAGTGAAGTGTGAAGGAGTGTTTTTGTGCTTAATCGAAACTATAATCATGCTTTTGGAGAAGCTATTTTCTTAGTTCATACCCTACAGATCTAATCTGTATTTCTCTTCCTTGGGCAGTGAGACCTCTTGTATTTGAGCAGTGAGCTCTAGGTAGTGTGCTTGAATGCATGTGCATTCCCATTATTATTCTTATACTTTCAACAGGGTATAATCTTGTGGACTAACATCCACCGTGGTTTTTCCCCTAACAGGGTTTCCATGTAAAAAATCTTGGTGTTCTCTGTGTTTCTAATGAATTGATTGTTTATGGTTTATTGTTCATGCATCAGATCTGAAATTGAGTTAAGATTGAAAAGTTTAAATAATTTTGTGACAACTGATTCACCCCCCCCTCTTAGTTGTTTGTCCTTGTTTTTCCAACAAGCTCCTCCCGCTGCCATACAACGAGCAATATCTCAAGCACTTCAACCCTCCAAGGGAGAAGTGAATTTTTGTAAATAATTTATTTATGCTTTTTCGTTATGTCATAATGTGTTTCCCTGTTTAGTAAAGTTTTGTCGTGTTTTAGATGATTTCTTAGGTAGTCTTGTTTTAGGTGTTTTTTTAGGAAAAATCCAAGTATTAGGTGATTAGGGAAGAGTCCCGACTCCAAATGCCAATTGATAAGTCACTGGTCTACAAAAGCACAAAGAATCTCGGTTCTCCTATGTCGTAAGTATCCAACATGGTCACCAGACGGAGCCTAATGTTGTACCCAAACTATTTTTTTTGCTTCATTAAGTCATTTTGCTTAAAATGGTCTAAATCTTGTAAAAGTGTTGTCAAAACTCAATTTTTGGGCAAATCAAGTATGGTATTTTAGTCAGTGTGATGTCTGTAAGATACTAGCAAAATTTGAAAATTTTGAAAATTAGGGTTTCTGGACCCTTGTTTTTAGGCAAAAAACTAAAAATTGAAACTTGTCAAAATTAGCTGAAAATTACTTTGATTGGCTTATTTCGCATCACAATCATAGTGGTGAAGTCAGATTTAGTTAAAATTCAGTTTAATCCTGGTGGGTAGTTTTCACCTTTTCAGGACAAAAGTTAGGACCTTCGAGGTCATCAATGGCAATTGGCCAGTACTAGGTGTTAACATCTAAGCCTGAAACTCAATGTAGGAGATTTTATGGTAAAAGATGCTAAAAAGATACTTCACAATGGAGGGGATTTTCAAACGATGAAAATTGCAAAAAATATTCTAAGTCTAGAAACACTACACCACGTGGGAGACATAATCAACGTGAGAGTTAACTTTGCAATTTCCGTACATGTGAAAATGGTGGAATACAGTCATGCACACACATCAGTGGCAGTAATGCTTCTACGTGGTCAATCTAGTAAGCATCATGGTGTTCACAAAATGAAAAATGGAGAAAATCATAAGTTCTAGAGAAAATTTGTGCCCTTGTAGGCCAGGGGCTCCCTTCAATTTGAAGGCCCAAATATAGTTGTCAGTGGTTGCAAATACATTCATTCTCTCCAGAATTCTGTCAACTTTCTAGCAAGCCATCAAGCGAATCCATCAGATTTTCAAAACTCTGGCAATTGGAGGTGGAAACAGAAGTTACGGAGGATTTACATGTTAGAGATTACAGTCAAATTGAAGTTTTTGTGCCCCTGTAGCAAAGGGGCGCCCTTGAATTAGGCCTGTCAGATGATAGAATTTGCAGAATCTGTTTCTAGGGGATCTCTTCAGATTCAGCCCAGCTCTGCGATGAATTCATTCGCAAGTCTGTAAGACATGTTGAATGACTGTGACAAATGTTCCAACGAGCGTGTAAAACAAAGGGAAAATAAAATTGAAAATATCAAAATGTACCTCTACAAGCTAGAGGCACCTAGCTTTTTGGCTAGTTAGTTGAGGTTTTCGGCAGTTGTCTTCTTCACGAGATCTGTGTAGAATCCTCCTAGCTATTTAGTGAATCCAACTGTCAGCCCTTGGGATCTGTCAAATGCCTATAGATGAAGACTCAGTGGAAAATGTTGAAGGATAAGAACAAATAGGAAAATGGCTAAGTATGGAAACTACAACTTTCCTTGAGAAAGGCGCCCTTCTATAAGAGGTCTTAGAAGTAGTTTTCTCACTTCGTCACTCCCAGTAACATCTCTTCCAACTTGTTTCATCTCCACGATGAGATCATCGATGCACACATTAGAGAAATCCAACTCTCGACAACGAAGGTCAAAGTGGAGCATTCGGTTGAAAGTTGCAAGTTGCAAAATCATTTTCAAAGGTGCAATTACACCCTTGCAGTCCAGGGGTGCCCTTCCATTTGAGGGCCTTAATTCAACTTTTAAACGTTGCACATATAATCATTCTTTGCATAATTCTTATAGCTATGCGATGGATCCAACATCTAGTTGATGGGAGTCATCATTCACTAGCAGTGGCAGATTGAAGCACGAAGAGGCAAATTGGGAAAATGGCTAAGTCTGGTGTCATATGCACTGTCTTGAGAAAAGGCACCCTAGTTTTTGAGGCATCAAACTCAGTTTTTAGCTCTCGTAGCTCCCAACAACATGTCAAACTTATTCCAACTACACAATGGATGTGTCAATCAGCTCGAGGATCAACTGGGCATCCAGAAATCAGAGTTCAACAAAGGTTGCGGTGACATTTTCAAGCAGCTACAAAGTAGGAGCTTAGCTAAAAATCTCAAGTTTTCAAGGAAGACACCTAGAAAGTCAAAGTTTGAATTTTTGGAATTAGAATGCATATTCTACCTGCCCTAGAAAGGTGGAATCAGTTAATTGATTTAAATAATGTTAAAATCTTCAGTTTCAAACATCATTTTTTGCTTGCAAAGGCATATTTTCTTCATTATTTTAAAGTGGTGCCTATTTCAAGACTCAGTGTCAATTTTTGTTAACAAGGTGTGGTCCAATGAGATAATTGCATCCTAAATTTAGGGTTTTTTCCTGCATGAGATGCCTAAGCCCTCAAAATTTCTTTAAATATGCATTTAGGCATCCATTATTCTCATAGTAGGTTGAGAGCAAACACAATTTTCCTTGTGCAAGAAAAATTTGAAGGCACCACAGGTGTTATTTTTTAGAGTTCTTCACAAATTTTTTTGCAGATTTAGGTCCAGATTATTCAACAGAATTCATTCAAGGATAGGAAGAGGCAAAATATAACTTCTATTTTCTCTCTCTTATTTCATCTATTCTTGTCTTAGGTTTTCTCTCGCATGTCCAAGAATACAACAGATTTTCATAGTTCTGAGCATCTACATGTGTTGTGCACAACTTTCTCTACAAAACCCATGTGTTAGAATTTTTCAAGAGAAATTGCCTCGTAGCTTCACTTTTTGAAGCTTTGCTTTTTTCTAGAAATTACTTTGCATGGTTGAGGAAAAGTCAATATTTTGAAAAATGAAGGATTTGAGTTGGCTTAGAATCATCTTTTGCACAAAATGCATGTTTCAGTTTTTCTTACGAAAAAGTGCCCCCAGTGCCCCTACAACCCCTATTGCTTCTCAACTGAAAAGCTATTACATGCCAAGGAAAAAGGTGTTTTTTCAAATTTATGACGTTGTGGATTTGCTTAGAATCATTTTCTTTATCAAACCCATGTCTCAAAATTTTTCATGAAAATTTCCCCTCAACAAGCTATTTTTAGCCTCACCAAGAGCTATTTTAGCTCTCTAGAAAATTTTGTCAGAATATAGCCGTGTTTACAGTCAATAGGCGAGTTTTTCAGAATGCAGTTCACTTAGATAGAATTCAAGACCAAATAAGTCCTAATTCATGATTTCATCAGAATGATTGACACAGATTTGCATCAAGCACATCCAGAGGGTTTATTTAGACAATTTGACAGGCGTAGACACTCAAAGTCCACATGGTTTCATACCTTATATAGTTGATAGCCTTCCAAATCTAGTTAGAGGGTTGAGTACCATTGGAATTCTATGTACGTAGCGAATTCATGTGCATTTCTCACAGCTAGAGTGTTCATAGTCAAACTTTGCGGTTTCATCATTCAAGACTCTTTTTAGAAGAAAAGTGTCAAAAGCGTTAGAAGCGTAAAGTTGTTGAAGGAACAAAAGCCATTACTCCATTTACAGAGCCACTAGAGTTATCGGTTAGTGAAATTCCAGTTTAAGTGTGCAAAGATTTTCAGGATTGCTTGAGTTGATGACAAATAGTGAATTGATAGTTGGCATATGTGACAACCTCTAAATGGTGATGCAATCAACAACCTCATGGAGTTACTTGCTCAAGATTGCTGCCAGTGAACTTCAAATTAGGACGTCCCACCTTTTCAGGATAGACATTAGACACGACAGTTAACCCGAAGCCTCTTTCTAAGTTAACTCGTTGATCCACATATCATGGCATGGCTCTATTGGAATCATCTTTGTACAGTTCGAGTTCTCATGTAGTTTTCAGTTTACTTTAATTGATATTAGTTGTCAGTTAACTTTCATATTAATAAGGACTTGTGTGTTGCAAATGTCCATTTAGTTTAGTTTTGTTTTAGTTAACTGATGGTAGTTTTCCAGTTAACTGTATAGTAGCATACATTTATGTTTAGCAATAAATCTTGCATGCTTGCAAGACTCATGTTAACTCAAGGTGATTTTTAGGGTTACCTACACCTTTGAGGTCTATAAATAAGAGCATTCTTGTTCATTTGTACTTGAAATTTTGCTCGTGATAGCGAACATGTTGTGCCCACCTTGCCTATAGTATCGCTATTCAATATTTGTTCAACTTTTGCTCATGATAACATACATGTTGTGCCCACCTTTCCTATAGTATTGCTATTCAGTATTTGTTCACTTAGTTAAATATAGTTGTTGGTTTGATTGTTTATTGCATGCATGTCTCATTATGCAATTTGATGTCCCTATTATTATTTCATGTTGTGATTAATAAGCTTTGTTTCATATCTACACCTCAGATAGGGGTTCCTCCTCCTTAGGAATTTAGTAATGAAGTTTATTGTTTGATGTTGTGATAATAGTTTTTCTTTCATATCTACACCTCGGATAGGGGTTCCTCCTCCTTGGGAATTTAGTAATAAAGTTTATCGAATGATGTTGTTAGCAATAACCTTCATATCAGCCTACGCCTCAGATAGGGGTTCCTCCTCCTTGGAAATCCTATTATAAAGTTTATCGTCTAAACATTCCCTACTCCTAAGTCCTCATGCTCTATTTCTCTTGAGGAAATAGGATAGATTAAGCATTAAGTTAGTTGTTGTAATGTCGCAGAATTGCACCTAGGGTCAATTCCACATTTTTGCATTTTTGCCTAGCATTTATGACACCTTAGAGCATTAATGACAAAAATCCCATGAGTCAGAATTTCACGATTTTGACTCCATGTGGAATTGTGGTAGAGCAATAGAAGCCTGATGACATGTTTCCCAAAAATCTAGGCTCTAGATGCCTGTGCGATGTGTAGACATTTGCGCGACACGCTAACATCCTGGCGGTTTTACGAGTTTGAAATAGGGAATCTAAAATCTTGACTCTTCTGACACATGTCCTAGCAGTTGGGTTTCGGATGTAATGGCTCTTTTCCGCCCTTGCATGCATTAAAAACCCATTTCTTGCTCTCATTTGGGGTTGGAAGTCATTCATTCAAGCTCTTTGTTACTTGCTCCAGTCTTGAGTTCTCTTCATCCTTGATAGCACCACTCTCACAAGCGAATCCATGCCAGAATGAGGTCCCTCCAGCAGCAACAACTCTCAAGCAAGCACTCAATGGTGCGTCTGTGTGCTTCGAAGAGGGTCTAGACCCATGGGTAACACTCTCTTTCTTTCACTTTCCTCCCTTATTCATTTACTATCTCGTGGTGCGGGTTCTAGTCCTAAGCATATTTTACTTTCACCACACACTTAGTTTGCTTCATTTACACTCCTTTCAAACTTGGTTTTCTGTGGAGGTGGGAACATCAAAATAGGGGTTTGACTGAGGTAGGCCCCTATACAGCTCCAACCTTTTCCCCTTGTTCTTTTGTGTGTAGGTGCAAAGTGGAGCTTGGAGTGAAGAGTTGAACATCTTGTAAAAGGTAAGCTTTCTCCAAGTCCCCATGTGTTTATTCCAAGCTTTCGGCTTCCTATTCATTTATTTCGCTCAATACATTCCAAACCTGAGCTTAGAAGTGGAACTTGGTTATGTCTGCTTGAGCTCTTGAGCCCTTTGTTGCTCAAGACACCAGTGCAGCTTTTAGACGATAGCGTGCCACATTGGCATCTTGAAACCGTGTTGCTGTCTTTTGGCTAAGAGCTTGCTCATCTAGGGCAGAAATCTTAGGGTTTCACTCTCTCAGGATCTGAAATATTTTTCTCTGAAACACAGCTTGAGGTATAATTTTTCTACATTTTCATTGACTTTCTTATGTTAAGGTGTATAAGGGAAGTTCATTCCCTGGTGATCTCTTGAGAATAAAGGGACCTGTGTGCAGTGAATCCCTCTTATATCACATTTTGGTGAACTCGACGTGAATGCATTTGATATATTTTCACGATGTCACATGCATATGATAATCCCTTTTCTGAAGAAGATTTTGATATGTTGGAAGATGCTCTAGATGACTTCTTAGAAGTGCCTTCCCCTATTTGTAAATCTTCTGAACAAACTCTCCCCTCACAAGCTGAGGAGTTGGTAAATGTGGTTGTAGTCTTTGTGGCTCCTCCGTGCCCTAAGAAACTCATCATTTACGTGACCCTGGCTGAACCATCCCCTAGGGAGAACTATTTTGTCTATGGGATTTTGTGTCGTAGTGATTCATTGGACTTATATTCAAGGTTCGTGAAACCTACGAACTCTAATTCCTATAATGCTATTGGGAATACATATAATACAAGGAGAAATAAGAAAAACTTGGATCAGCAACCTTATGTTCGTACATCACAATCAATTCAAGTTCCTACTTCTTTACCACCTTCTCAACCAAGCCTTCCTCCAACACCTAAGCTTGTGATCAAGGCACCAAGTGATTATGATCTTGTCGAGCAAATTTTTATTACTTCGACTAAGATCTCACTTTGGGACTTGCTTCAGACCGCTCCAATTTACCAAGAGATACTACAGGAAGCCTTGCAAAAGATTCTCTTTCCTGCCTTTGCTAGGCTTATAGATTTTAATGTGTTGTTGGCTCATATTCGAGCAGATTCAATGAATATTACGTTCCACCTACGAGAACTCCCACCTTTGAATGTGCAGAAGCAAGCGGATCCCTTGATGATTATAATTAATGTTAATAATATCAATATTATGCGTACTCTCGTTGACACTGGTTCAACTCTCAACGTTTGCGGTATGGACCTATTACCTAAGAGTAAAGTTGATTCATCTTCTTTAGTAGCCTCCTCCTTGTATATTTGTGGGTTCGATAACGCTAGCTGCCAAGCTCAAGGTATGATAATACTACCTTTGCAGGTAGGCCCTGTTACCTTTCCTACATTGGTTTATGTGATGCTTGGCCCATTACCGTACAATCTTCTCTTGGGGAGACCCTAGATTCATGCTATGGGTGTTGTGACTTCTACTTTACACCGTTTTTAAAGTTTGTTGCAAACAATTGGGTGGTTACGGTTAAAGCAGATCTAGAAGTTGTTCACCTTTGTGAGCTAGCGGTTGTTGGTCATGCTTCAGTTGTATCCACTCTCAATAATTGTATTCCATCCTTAACCATTGATGCTATGGCATGTTCTTCATCGATACCCTCTATGGAAGTTGTTCCGGGAGTGAGTGTCAACAAAAATGAACTGCCTAAAGCAGAAAATCCTAAGTCTCCTCTATCTTCCCCTTTGCTTTCTCAATCAAATGCTTTCCTTGGTGATGATTGGGGCTCCTTGGATTTCTTAGATTTCTTCATCACAGAATACAAGGCAAGCCCCTTTGGTATAGAATTTCCAGGTGCTGCCGACACAAAGGTGGATGAAACTCCCGCTTGGGAAGAGAAGTGTGATCATGTTCAGGAAACCCCTCCTTCCTCTGCCTAAGAGAGTAATCCCACTCCTGAAAAGGAGGTTAATGTTTGTGAACATAGTAAAGAAGGTGGGAACACTCCCCTGGAGACATTCAACATTCATTGGTGGAATGAAACAATCTACATAGAGTTGCCACCTCCTGAAGTTCTACAAACTCGTTATGGGTTTGGATATGAACTCACCTCTTGATATGGCTATGGGAAGAAAGGCCTAGGGTGTATCGAGCAAGGAATTCAAGTCCCTATCCAGTTTAAGCCATGACAACGCTATTTGGGTTTGCGATGCTCTATTGAACAGTCTAAAATAAAGCCTTGGTGGAGTGTTAATATGATTTCAGCTGAGCCATTGAGCTTGGTTCACCTTGAGTTGATAGAAGAAAGGGGGCAGGCCGAGAAGGTCCCTTTGGATGTCTTCTCTTTCGATGAAGCACTAGGGGAATTTCTAGGTGCCTATTCCCCGTTGCCTCCTTATCACCACAAGAAATGATTCCCGTATCGCTTGCATAAACAAGCATACTTTGGAGAATCCATTTTGAGTATTGACGAGGAAGACCCTCTATCTAATGTCAGTGATGACATTCTGATATCCCATCCTGAAGACCGCAGTTCTCTCCTCAAAGGAGATACTGCTCAAGTTCCTATAGATCCTAAATCTTCAGAAAAAGTAATCAAGATCAGGAAGTGTCTCTCTTTAGAGGAAGTAGATGAACACTTCGATCTCTTGCGTTCTCATCTTGATATCTTTGCTTGGATGTATGGGGATATTCTTGGTATTGATGAATCTATAGTGGTTCACAATATCACCCTGTGTCCCGACACCAAGCTGGTTAAGCAAAAATTCCAAAAGATCAATCCCAGGGTGGCATTGATGGTCAAGACTGAGATAGAGAGGTTGTTGAAAGCAGGCTTTATCTATCCAACTGACTACTCCCCTTGGATTTTGAATATAGTTGTCGTTAGTAAGCCTGACGGTCATATTTTCATATGTATTGACTTTCTAGATCTTAATAAAGCCTCTCTTAAGGATGACTTTCCATTACCTAATATAGATATGATTGTGGACTTGACTGCAAACCATGCATTGTTATCTTTTATGGATGGCTTCTCAGGTTACAATCAAATCCATATTAACTCGAATGATTAATACAAGACATCCTTCACTACCCCTTGGGGTAATTTTTTCTATGTGGTCATGCCCTTTGGTTTAAAGAACGTGGGAGCGACTTACCAACAGGTGATGACCCTGATATTTTATGATATTATTCATAAGATCTTATAGGATTATGTTGATGACACCTTGGAAAAATCGATAACTCGTCAAGACCATGTGAAGAACCTTCATCTTATCTTTGAAAGGCTTTGAATCTATAAGATGAGACTTAATCCCCATAAGTGCGTCTTTGGCATAGATGTCGAAAAGCTTCTGAGGTTCAAAGTATCTCATCGTGGAATTGAAGTTGACACAAATAAAATTGATGCCATCGTTAACATGCCTCCACCGAGGAATATCATTGAGTTTCATAGTCTACAAGGGAAGATTCAAATGATTCATAGATTTATATCTCAGTTGGTTGATCGTACCCTCCCTTTCACTTGTTTAATGAAAAAGGATGTTCGATTCATATGGGATGAGGAGTGTCAGAAAGCATTTGAGTCAATCAAAGCTTATTTGGCCAATCCTCTCGTATTGGTGTCAGCTATACAAGATATGCCCTTTCTGCTTTACCTTGCTGCGTCACCATATGCTTTGGCAGCTTTGTTGGCTCAATATGATGATGCAGGGAAAGAGAGAATGGTCTACTACATTAGCCACATCTTAGTCAATTACGAAACTTGTTATTCCTCTATGGAGAAGAAATTCCTCACTCTTGTATTTGCTACACAAAAGTTGAGACACTACCTTCTCCATGCTGAAACACACGTCATAGTAAAAACATATCTTTTGAAGCATTTGTTCTCTAGCGCTGACCTTGCTGGGAGATTAGTGAAGTGGGTTATGCTGCTTTTTGAGTTCAATATAAATTTTTTTACTCATAAATCAATAAAGGGTCAAGCAGTTGCCAATCAATTGGAAAACACTCCCTCATCTCGCTCCTTCTCGGGTTGGATTTGTTCCCTAACGAAAATATTTTCACAATTAACTACGACCTTGAATGGAAAATGTATTTCGATGGATCAAGGTGTCGACTAGTTCTAGAGCGGGTGTGGTCTTGATATCCCCCGAAGGTAAACCGGTCCCTCTATCCTTTCGACTAGATTTTCCTTGCACCAATAACATCGCTAAGTACAAAGCCCTTATTGTTAGCTTGTGTGTCACGATTACACTAAGAACCAAACATCTATGTATACTAGGCGATTATGAGCTTATTGTGAATCAGATTATGGGAATCTATCAAGCTAAATAAAGTAGGTTGTCCCTGTACTGAGACCTTGCTTTGTCCTTGCTCAATCAATTTTCCTCTTTCACAATAAACAGTGTCCCTAGGAGAGAAAATAGACATGTCAATGCCATGGCAAGTGCTGCTTCCTTGGTACCTTCATAAGAGGATACGAAAGAATACCACTTCGTGGTTGAGGTCCTACGAACCCCTACAGTTTCTGATCAACCTGAATTCAAGTCTCTTTTGTGTTTTCACGTAGACTCGGGAGAATGGTTCTCTAGTATCTATAGTTACTTAAAGATTGGGAACTTTCCTAATGATGCAACCAAAAATGATCACACTTGTATATGAAATCTTTCAGCACGTTATGTCATCTTATCCGATGTTCTTTATCAAAAATCCTATAACGACTTGCTTCTTAGGTGTCTCACTAAAGCGGAAATACCCCTTGCTCTTAAGGAAGCCCATTCAGGCTTCGAGGGTGGACATTTTGGTGGTAGATCCTTGGTGAGAAGATTGATACACATGGGGTACTATTGGAAAACAATGAAACAGGATTCCTTCAATTTTTTCAAGAAGTGCCTTCAATGTCAATAGCACAACTATCTTATTCATGCACCTGCTCAAGAGTTGCAAAATAAAACCTCTCCTTGGTCATTCGCAAAATGGGGGTTGGATATCATAGGAAAAATATCACCTCCTTCTTCCAAGGGACATATCTTTACTATTACCGCTATGGATTACTTCATGAAATGGGTCAAAGCTATCCCACTCTGATCCAAAAATGTTGAAGCTATCTATTGTTTTCTCATGACAACATTATTTCTCATTTTGGATTGCCTGCTACACTTGTTTCTGACAATGGAACACCATTCAAGAACAAGGAAGTAAAGTAGTTCTTGGAGAAATTTCATAACCAACATAGGTTTTCTACACTATATTATCCACAATCCAACGGTCAAGCAAAAGCGTCTAACAAAACTCTTGAACTCATTCTTTGTAAAACAATTAATAAGCACGGTAAGGATTGGAATATTCAATTAACGTACGCTTTGTGGGCCTATCGCATGAGTGTCCGTACGACGATGGGAAAAACACCTTACAACCTTGTGTATGGTGCCAAAGCTATCATGCCTTTGGAGTTGGAAATTTCGTCCTTACGGGTTTCCCTTAAAGGGTTAATTGATGATGAAACCTACTGAGTTAACTGCTTGCATCAGCTGGAGATGCTCAACGAGCACCGTTTACAGGCCCTCGATCATCTTAAAGCTTATCAACAGTCGTTATCAAGACAATATAATTAGAGTGTACTTCCTAGGACTTCTAAACTAGGAGGCCTAGTTCTCTGCGAAAACCAGCGAAATGTAAATGCGTCGCTTGATCAGAGAGGAAAATTTAGTCCTAACTGGTTAGGCCCTTACATTGTGATCTATGTCTATGGTTCAGATGCCTATGGATTATCATCTATGGATGGGATGCCTCTAAAAGAGCCCGTTAATGTGATGCATCTTCGCTGATACTATGCATAGTGTTCCATGTGTCATTTGTGTGGTGTTCTCTCTATAAAAGGGTAGTAGCACGACATATATTGACAATATTCATTAACACATTATGAATTTTTTTTGTGTTATGATATGACCACGTGTGTGTGTGGGGCATACATACATGTGTTTCGCTACACTATGTGTCCATGCATCACATTACATCTTTTAAGGAAAATTAGATCATCATTGTTTAAATCATGTTAGCATCTAATGTAAACATACATCCATATAATCATGTAACATCCATAACATAAACATACATGAAAGTAAAAAGCATACACATAAGCAAAGCCATAATATCTAAACCAATATGTCCATATATATATATATCCATATATGTATCAAATGTCATGTACATGTATTAGACCACTGCTATAAAAAAATGAGTGGTTGCTGAATATATGTCTATACAAAAGATCTACAAGTATTATGTATGTGCACATATCTCGCTACAAAAATGATGTACAAAATGATGAGTCCCTATCACTGCGGTGCATGGCTCTTGGATCCCTTCGACTCTGGTTGTTGCTCTGGTACCCTCGGGAGAGGCTGTATGGTGGTCATGGAGCGGGATTGATGCAAGCGTGATATAGACAAAGCTACCTGTATCCCCTTGATCTCTCCCTGTAAGGAGGCTATAGTTGTCTCTACCTGCCTCAGCTCATCCTGTAGATGTTGAACCTCTGTCGAGGTCACAGTTGCTGGCTGCCCATCGAGGTCATCGAGACAGCTCTAGAGGGCGTCATGTGCCTACTCAGTGGCGTCGGCCCTCCTCACTGCCGCATCTCACTTGTCAACTATCATCCACAGCTCACCCGACAGTTGGTCACACTATCCCCAAATAGTCATCAACTTTGCACAGTTGCATGATCTCTGCACCTTGCTCCTCGTAGGTGGTCCTCAGGTGTGCTACCGGATCAAAAGTGGGGGCATGTAGTCCTACAAATACCGGCTGGAAAGCCTCGAGAACCGTCCCCTAGATCGACATGTCAAGGACTACCTTTGAAATACACTAAACCATCAACCCAGTCCATCCCTATGTGTCCTTTGCAACCATAGAGAAAGAAAGAGAAATCAATATCACATGGCATGCATATATATATAGTAAACAAGAAAAATCAAAAGCACAAAAACATAAACAATATACTATGTATACCTGGATCCCTTGGCTGCATGTAGGATCAGGGTGAGGGTCAGTGCTGGGGCCCACGCTGCTGACATCAATGGCCACTCCCGGTAACGCTAAGGCTGCTGCTGCTGGAACAATAGGAGCTGGTGGTGCCGAAGAGACAGGGTTAGCCGCAGGGGGTTCTGATCTCTTCCCCCGCCTCGGTCTCGAAGGTTTTGCATCCTCCTATGCCCTCTCCTCCTCTCTGCTAGCCTGCTGGTGCCCCCTTTGTCTGTCCTATGGAGGCTGGGGAGGTAAATCCTCCTATGGAGTAGAGTCCCCTCTTGGGGCACCCTCACTGAACATAGGAGCAGGACAGTGCCTCTCCCACCATTGCAAAAAATTAGTAGCTACCCTGACATTATCTTCTACCGCTATGGGTGGCTGATCATGATCAAAATCATCATCATCAGAGGGGACTACATCAATAATGGTGGGGCAAGGGCGATCCCTGACCCTTGTTGCACTCCTATAGGCCCTAGTATACGTCGGCATTTCATGTGGAATCATCTAAGGATGGCCATGCTGCCGCATGACCCAACTCCAATAGTAATGTACTATGATATAATCGTGGCGGCCTATCAAAAAATGGTCCCTCTATAGGTTCCTCAAATACCTGCCATTGTCCACCCATTGGAAAAATTGGTAGGGTCTCCACTGAACCTCATCTGCCACAACAACGTTGAACTATAGCTGCCAAAACTATAGATCATTGAATATCCACTGGCCTATCATATCGTACCAGTGGGCCATGGGAATGTGATAAAGTTGTCGCTGGGGAAAACTGACTGGTCGGGTGCACATGATGTGGGCGAAATCCCACACCTACAAAAGTGTGCATGCAATAAGGCTACGATACTCATAGTGAACATACTGGCCCAACTCCTAGTAAAGGTTTGCCAACATGCCACGCCCCTAGGAAAAAACTGTGTGATGCTCAACCATCTCTCTAATAGTATGGATGAGGCCCCCGTGCAGGTGCGAGCCTCGCCCATCTATCGTGATCCAAAATGCCACATAATTCGGCACAACAATGGTGTAGTGGTCCTCGCCTGGTCATACTAATGCATATATATGTGGCTCGTGTTGTCACCGCTGTCTATCCTCCCTGAGCACAGAGGGCGCCCTCCTTTTTCTCCCACGCTAATCAGGTATTGACTAGAGCCACCCATCATTCGTAGATGGGTGGTCTAAGGATCTGATAGATGTCCTTGAGCGTGATGGTCATCTCCCCATAAGGTAGCTGGAAAACTGAGGTAGTGGCATCCCACCACTCCATCAGGGCTATAAGAATCCTGTCGTGGTATCTCATCTCGTCATCTATCAGACGGTCCTTCTACTTGCGAACAAGTTGGTATGCTTGCCCCCCGGGATGCTCATGAATCTCTAAGTACTCCTACAAAAGGTGAAAAATTTTAAGTCAGAACATCGAATCTCATTATGAAAACAAAAAATTACTTAAGACCTATGTGCACCGTGTAGATGTTTGTGTTTTGCGCATGCATCCCTGATCGCCATGATCGCCTCGAGGACACCAACGCATCCCCGAGAGGATAGCATGGACTCAGGACCTCAGCGTAGACTACGGACGAGAGCGCATTTTTTGGACGCGAGCACAGAAAAAAGACGCCTGCGCACATCGCCGACTAGAAAAGTGCTAAAAATAAGCTAAAATTCACAAAAAATGAGGCTTAGAGGCCTACCTGGTCCACCTCATGGCCCTTGGTGATTTCCTCGCATAGCTGCTCCAACCTTGGCACCTCGTACTCCCTCCTGCTAGGCATTTTGCTAACTTTTCTCTCACAAAAGTCAACAATTTGCTCACAATGAATAGTGAAAATGACCCTTCTAAGGGCCTACCTAGGTATATATAGGCCCCCTAGGGCCCATTTTTCCTCGAGTTTTTGGCTCCTTGGTTTCTCCTAAATTTACCCCACTAAGCCGAGAACAAACTCGGGAGGGGGAATATAGTCACCTCTTGATCATATTTTTCCTCTAAATCGATGACTTTTTCTTGATCATTCTTCTCTCCATAGTAACTTCTTTCGATTTTTTGAGGTTGACCCAAAATTTGAGTTTTGTAGGTTGAAGTCTTAAATGATTTTCCACAACTGTTTTGTCATTGCTTGCTGACCTTAGATGTCGGGGAACCTTCGGTACTGGTTAGCTTGACTTTGGTGGACTTTGTGGTCCTTTTTCTTTGCATGTAATTTTGTAAAATTCAAAATTTGGGTGAAATTTTTCTTCTCTACTTTAGTGAGGCTAATTTTTTCCAAAATCGAGCCCACTAAAGTGGGGGAAAAATGTAATGTCGCAGAATTGCACCTAGGGGCAATTCCACATTTTTGCATTTTTGCCTAGGATTTATGACACCTTAGAGCATTAATGACAAAAATCCCATGAGTTGGAATTTCGTGATTCTGACTCCATGTGGACATGTGGCAGAGCAACAAAAGCTTGATGACACGTTTCTTGAAAATCTAGGCTCTGGATGTGTGCGCGGTGCATAAACATTTATGCAACGCGCTAACATCTTGGCAGTTTTTGAGTTTGAAACAGGGAATCTGGAATCTCTTCTAACACATGTCCTAGCAGTTGGGTTTCAGATGTAACAACTCTTTGCTTCCCTTGCATGCATTAAAAACCCCTTTCATTCTCTCATTTGGGTTGGAAGTCATTCATTCAAGCTCTATTGTTACTTGCTCCATTCTTGAGTTCTCTTCATCTTTGATAGTAGCACTCTCACAAGTGAAGCCATGCTGGACTGAGGTCCCTCCAGTAGCAATAGCTCTCAAGAAAGCACTCAACGGTGCATCTGTGTGCTCCAGAGAGGGTCTAGACCCGTGGGTAATGCTCTCTCTCTCTTTCACTTTCCTCCCTTGTTCATTTACTATCTCATGGTGCAGGTTCTACTCCTAAGCGGGTTTTACTTTCACCACACGCTTAGTTTACTTCATTTACAATCCTTTCAAACTTGGTTGTTCATGGAGGTGGGAATACCAAAACGAGGGTATGACTGAGGCAGACCCCTATACAACCCCAACCTTTTCCCCTTGTTCTTCTGTGTGTAGGTGCAAAGTGGAGCTTGGAGTGAAGAGTTGAATGTTGTGTAAAAGGTAAGCTTTCTCCAAGTCCCCTTGTGTTTATTCCAAGCTTTCATCTTCTTGTTCATTTATTTTGCTTAGTACATTCCAAACCTGAGCTTAGAAGTGGAACCTGGTTCTATTCGCTTGAGCTCCTGAGCCCTCTATTGCTTAGGATGCTAATGTGTTGCGTTGGCGTCCTGAAAGCGCGCTGCTATCTTTTGGCCAAGAGCTCGCTCATCTAGGGTAGAAATCTTGGGGTTTCACTCTCTCATGATCTAAAATAACTTTCTCTAAAACACAGCTTGAGGTATACTTTTTCTACCTTTTCATTTACTTTCTTATGTTGAGGTGTATAAGGGCAGTTTGTTCCCTAGTGATCTCTTGAGAATAAAGGGACCCACGTGCAATGAATCCCTCTTATATCATAGTTGTAGTTAAGATATGTAAAACCAGAGAAAATACTTAGTTGCAATGTATTGGTTTTCTTAACCTTGTGCCTCTTCTAGTTGAGTCAAAAAGATATGATTTAGAACATTTACTTTTTCATGCATATTAGCAAAAGAGGGAGCTTCCCCTCCTAATTTGAAGAGCAGTCATTACACACTGTGCATAGTTGTTCATTGCCAATACACACTCTAGAGTTGTGAATTGTAATGCCAACACACTCAACACAAGAGCACTAGATTTACATGGAAAACCCTTGAAAGATAAAAAAACCATGATGAGGATTAGCTCACAATATATCATAACTGGTTACAATAGATTACAGGAGGCTCACAACCCGAGGGGATCATTTCCTAGAGGACTCACTACTCAAAAAATAGGAGGGATCACTACCCAAGGAAGATCGCTTCTTCTAGAATTAGAAAAGATATACAAAAGGATGGCTCACTGCCAAAATTTGAACTACTTACAATGCACCTACTATATGTTGAAGATACATTTCTAGTTAGGCTAAGAAAATTGACTTAACACACTTCATTCCTCATAGTCACAAGATCACCACTACTTCACTACACACCTCTCTTCTCTTATCTAATGCTATACACACTGAATTGACCTTCTATATATATATGTATATATTCTACAAACAATCATATCATCAATTAGGCCAACCTAATTAGATGAAACGTGAGAGACAATAACTTGTCGACTCAAAAATCCATCATACATACCTTGTAGAGGTAACCAAAGTGTGTTCTTCACCAAGATAGGTTGGCATGACCCATAGATACTCCTATGATTGCACTCTATACATAATTTAGTCTTGCATGACCCCAAAACCCTTAGGTCGACACCACATAACAAAATTGGTGAAGCAACAACTTAATGAACCAAATTTTCATCCATAACTTGACATGTGGACCACCAAACCACCTAAAACTCAGAGTGCACACACATCTGACATCTTCAAACACTTCCTCAAATCCATAAAGTAAAATTATCATATAGGTGGAATGCGGAGCATTTCAACATGAACTCTACAACTGTAACTATGTCTCTGCTTAGCCTGATACTCTATCATCAGTATCTTCTATTGCGGAACACATAAAACCCTAAAAATTTGGATGTAGACTCCTTCAACATGTACAATTATCACCTCAAAACCACATGAAAATATATTGTAGTGTGGAGCAATACAAACCACAAAACTGATGCTCGGTTACATCACTATCTCAGTCAAACACTTAGCCAATTTCCCAAAAACACTTGGTTTTCTTTGAACTATATACATACTAATAAATCATCACTTCTATAATGGGTTTCCATCAATGAAAACAACATACATAATCATGCTCATGTTTCCAAAAATATCCCCCTTTGTCATCAAGATGGCAACACACTTCTCTGCTTCATTCCCCCTTTGACATATGTACATTGATATCAAAAATTGACTATACAATTCAAAAGAAGTACAAACCTTAACTCGATGAGGGTAATATACCCTAATATGATACTTTTAATTTTGCAAGGTGTCCCTCCCAATCCTTCATGGCAACCTCCCAATCTTTTTTGGTGAAGGCAAGCATGTAACTCTGGTTTTCAAATTGAACATATAAATCTTCTTCTTCTTCTAGAGAGTTGGGCACTATTGTCTTTTGCACAACCTTCTCCACATTGGCCAAAACTTTAGTTAAAGAGGTAAGCCTTACACTTACCATATCTCAAAGTTGATTGTACTATATTATGATTTTCTCTTTTTGTTCCCATGGTAAGAAGAATTGATCGTGCAAATTTTCAATGACTGCTCTAGTCCATCCCCATCATTCATTGGACCATACACACAAGAGGCCTGAGCAATTTGAGACTCAATTTTAGGTGCACCAAAATGTTAGTTTTTGGTTCATTTTAAGCCTAAAGGAAATGTGTAGATTGGGTTGTTCATTTTAAACCCAAAAGACAAG